>CAVNZG010000235.1:0-184381 GCA_963693315.1 Diogma glabrata
TACCAACTTAGTTGTGAAGATTGTAATGCTATATATATAGGTCAAACTGGTCGTAATTTCAAGCAGCGATGTTCAGAACATTTTAGGGCATTAAGATTGGGACATACAAGTTCAACTTTTTCTAACCATTTAATTAACGAAAACCATAATAGCTGTTTTCTTAATAACGAAAATCTAAAAATTCATCATGTTGAAACTAAAGGCCCCAAACTTGATATTCTTGAATCGTTTGAAATTCGTAAAGCTCTTTATTTAAATAAAAGTTTATTAAATTTACAATCAGATGTCATTTATTCGGCTTTAACCAACCCAGATCTGTTTCTTTAACACAAAATTTTGCTTGTTTTCAGAAAATTCTAAATTGTGTTGTGATTTCCTTTTGTTATATACCAAGATGCAGTCATTATTTCATATATTAATTTTAATATTTAATGGATAAACAATAGTTTTTAAAAAATGTCAGCTCTTTGAATTTACTATCATTTAAATTTTAAAAATTGTTTTGTATTCATTTTTGATCTAGTTTCATTTTTAATTTAATTTCATTTGTATATAAATGACATGTTGTATTATTTTTTCTTTGTAACAATTTTGAAGCTCTTGAAAATGGTGTAAAAACCGAAACCGGTCGAGCTGTTTTTAATTTTAATTTTATTTTCAAAATAAATAAAGTTAGAAACAAAAATTAATTTGCGGAATACAAACAAGTGTTTCATTTATTAAAATAAATTTATTATATATATATATATATATATATATATATATATATATATATATATATATATATATATATATATATATATATATATATATATATATATATATATATATATATATATATATATATATATATATATAACGATATGAGGTATAACGGAATTATTCGGCACTCTCAGGGTCGCAATCTCTTGGACAAGCTCGCGAACTTGCCATATCTGGGTACTATTTAAGCGGCTAGAGCCTTAAAAGTGGAATAATCTAAAGCGTTATAACGGCCGTTTGAAACATATTGTTGAAATAATATAAATTTTATATTGAATATTTGAATTATTTTGTATCATTTTTGTTCAAATGACAACCTTGGCGTTCAGGGTTCCTGAAAAATCAGCTGTTTTAAAAATTTACTAAACTTTGTTGTCCTTGATCTGGATGAAAATGGCCAAGCTCATATTTGAAAACTTTTTTACATACAGATAAAACATAAATCTTTCTAAAATTTAAAAAAAAAATTGTTCAAGTTCAGAGGTTGAGACCCTGGGGCTGTTAAAACGAAAACAAACGCAAGCGGCCATACTTTCATCATTTTTGAGTTTATTTTGTTTAAACTAATACTAGCTTTTAGACAATCTTTTCAACTATAATGTCAGAAATTTTCAGCTTTCTAGCTCAAGAAGTGCCAAGCAATTAGCATTATACTAACATAATGCACGCCCTACGATTACAATAACAAATCTCATAAAAATATAAAAATATCCATAGAAATAATAAATAAATTTTCCTTTGTTTCTTTTTTTTTGAGTTTTTATTTTTTTTTGCAAAAATTTAAAAAAAAAATAAAACAAAGCTGAGTCATTATTGGTTTGAATTAAAAATACTTTTGGGGGAAATTTGGAATATTTGGAAGTGGTTTCGTTGAAATAAATATATGTATATTGATTACACATTTTCAATAGTTTTCCTAAATTGATAGATATTTGTATTATTTGAGGTGTTAAAGTTGTTTGATAGTTTTTGATTATAAATTATGTGTGGTAGTATTGTAGTTGTGACGTAGTTAGAAGGTTAATCCACCAAAGGATTTAATATGTTATTAAGTAGTTTTAACCAAATTAAACAAAACTGTTGCGAAATTGCATTGATAAAGTAATTTCCGTTTATGTATTTAGTTTGGTTGGTTTGACAATTTTTCTAGACTATTCTGCTTCTACTTAAATTTTTTATTTAAACTAAACTGACACATCCAATTCTACTTGTACACAAAGCTGTCTGGTCCCGAAATCTACCTATTTCTAGCGGATATACCTGCCGCTTGGACTTTTTATCATTTTTATTCGGCTTGTATAGTGTTTCATGAATATGATGTTACATTTTAATTAAAAATATTTCCTTCATTTTTTTAAACCACTTCATAAAAATGTGCAAAATTAAAACTGTCAGGAAAGTTGTTAATCGGGTCACTTCACAATTTTTAAGAAAATACACTTAAGTCCATAATAACGTAAATTATAAAATTTGTTTTTGAAAGTTTTGAAGGAAAGTCGTTTGATAATTATGTTTGAGGATTTCAGGAGATAACATTTTTCCGTGTGTTTGTTGAAGATTATGAACGTTGATTTAAATTTTGAGAAATCATTTGGATGGTTTAATGAGAACATGCTTTATACATGTGTTGTGTTCAAGGATATAACGTATAAATTACAATTATATCAAATTAGCCTTCATTATTAATTATATTGTAAAATATTTATATAACACAATGATAGCAAAATTACATATGTTATTCCAAGATGGTAGAAATAATGTAACAATTGTAACAATAATGCAACAATTCAGGGTTGCCAGCACCTCTCTTTTAGTATAGCTCGTAATCTCTTAAATTAAATGGTGTAATCTTGGATCTTGAAGGTCTAAAAAGATTTGTATTTCCAGTGTTGACTGGTGAAACTATTTGAGGTTCATTTTGTAAAGGCAATAATGAACTTGTTGTTAGTGTTGTTGGTGAAGGTAGATTTTCTTCTGGAGGTACAACTTCAGCGCGTATTTGCAATTGATTTAACGCGAATTCACTAGAATATTTTACGGTAGTTGTGGCGATGATATTATCGGCTGCTCAATACAGGAGTCTTCTAATGTTCGAGCTCTAAGTTGATTTATGTGAATACGAATTAAATGTTTGTTATGTTCCAACATTACATTATACATAACATGACCAATATTTTCAATGACTATTCCACTAGACCAACGAAATCGCTGGTGATGTGAATGAGCTTTAGCATAGACTACGTCCCTTGGATTGAAACTTCGTCTACGGGCTGAATGCTGTTTGTTAATCTGTTCATTTTGTTTTGATTTTTGATTTTGATTTACATTATTTGTTGTTACTTCAGATTTTAGAAGTAGTAAGTCCAATTTGATTTTCATTTTTCTTCCCAACATGACCTCAGCAGGAGATTTTCGATCAAGTGTATTTTTGTTAGGGGTTGAACGATATGTGTGAAGAAATACTTGTAGTGATTTGTCCAAATCCTCTCCGTCGTTAATTTTTACCAACGCACGTTTAAGAGTGTCAACAAAACGTTCTGCCTGCCCGTTTGACTGCGGGTGATATGGTGCAGTGCGAATATGCTGGATTCTATTTTCATTACAGAAACGTTCAAATTGTGTTGAAGAAAATTGTATTCCATTATTGGATACAATTGTATCTGGCAATCCAAACTGTGCAAAAACTTTGTTTAGTATATTGATCGTTTGTGATGACGTACTTGAATTTGTTCGATAAATTTCTGGCCATTTGGAATACGCGTCCACGGTGACTAAGAAACTTTGACCTTCGTATGGCACAGCGTAATCGATATGAAGACGGCTCCATTGTCGTTCTGGTACGGGCCAGGAATGTAAATCTGATTTTACCGGTGATTTGGCTACACTCATGCTTTTTGAACATTTTTTAAGCATTTCAAGGATATCAGCGTCTATGTTTGGCCAGTAAACATAGCTTCTAGCTATGGATTTCATTCTTTCTACTCCCTGATGACCATGGTGGAGCTAATTTAAAATTTTACATTGGAAATTTTTGGGAATGACAACCCTGTCACCAAACATAATACAGTCCTTGACGATGGTTAAACTTGTTTGACGTGTATAAAATTGTTTAACTTTCAATGTCGTGGATGCTTGCTGGCCACCCATCTTTGATATCTTGCATAACATTGCGTAACAGTGGACATTTGGTTGTTGCATCTTGGATCATTAAAAATGTGACAATTGACAATTGATTCGTTCAATGCAAAATTAATATCCTCCCCAAGATGAATTGATGCGATGACACAATTCTCTTCAGGTTTTGTATGTGAATCTATCAATCTTGGAAGAATACCGGCATGTCCCAATTCTTTTGTTGAAATATATTCGATTTTAAAATCGTATAAAAGTAATATTAGCGCCCACCTCTGTAATTTATTTGCAATATATATATTCCTTTTAATGAACCGAATATTGATAAGAGAGGCTTATGGTCAATTTGAAGAATGAATCTTCGATCAAAAATCTTCCGATGAAATTTCGTTGCAGCAAAAATTAAACCTAGCGCCTCTTTCGCGATTTGGCTATATTTTTTCTCAGTTGATGTAAGCGTTCTTGATGCATGAGTTATTGCTTTTATGGAACCATTGGGAAATTTATGCAAGATACATGCTCCAATACCTGTAGTTGAAGCATTTGCCGCAACTGTTATTTCATATTTTGGATTGTAATGAGTTAACATTAAACCTCATGATAATATATTTTTAAATAATTCAAATTAATGGGCGTTGACATGCTGTTGATCATTCCCAATTGGTGTTTTGAACTAATAATGCGTCCATTGGTTTCCGTAATTCGTGCACATATTTAATGAATTTTCCATAATAATTTATACCACCCAAATAAGGTTGTAGCGCAGCAATATCTTTGGGTGGTGGCATGTTGGAGATTTTTCGGTTTTGCATGGATCTGGACGTATACCATGCCTGTCAATGACATATCCCAGATATATAATTTTAGACATAAACAAATTACATTTGTCAAATTTTAGGTGAAATCCGAAATCTTGAATACGTTTTAGAACATTGATTAAATTATTCTTATGTTCAACCGCATCTTTCCCTGATACTGATATATCATCAATGTATGCTGCTGTACCATCAAGGTCATCCACCATTGTGCTCATTATTTGCTGAAATGCATTTGGAACTGATTTGATGCCTGATGGTAATCTATTAAATTTGTACAAACCTCGATGTGTGTTTAAGGTTACATTATAAATTTGATTAAATGGTAAAGTCCACAAGTCAAATTTTTTCAATCCAATCGATACCTAATATATTAAGATCTTCATTGGTTGATACAAAACATTCGTCTTTCTGACATCTTCAAATTTCACAAATAATTTTACCAATAAGTTCTAATGTTTGCCCTGATGCTGTTTGAGCTGTGTCTGTTGTGGTTACTATTTGTGGTTTTTCAATCTTATGGCACATCGATTGGTAAATTATTGTGATATCAGATGCAGTATCGAGCTGGATTTTAATCAGTACGTTGTTTATGAATACGGATATAAATTACTTCGGTCTGAAAAACGTAAGTATTACATTCATGAGCCAAAAGTTAAATTCTTACCCCCACTTTTTTGGCATTTCTCAACGTACTAGGACCTACTGATTCTAAAAAAGCAAAAAAATGTATGTCTGTCTGCCGGCCAGCCGTCACAACCTACGAAATCTAAAAAACCACTGGATGGATTTTAAAATTTTTTTTTCTATTAATAGGTATACTCAATGGGAAGAGCCGAAAGGACGATGTGTTCGATAACTGTACCGGAAGTGTGTCAAAAAAATCGTCAAGTGTGTCAAAACAAGATAATTTGCATATTTTTTGCTTAAAAAACTTTCATTTTAAGTGATTACGAGTAGGAACATTGAATTTGGATGGTCGGGATTGGTAGGTGAGACCAAAATCTAGATTATTGCATTATAAGTTGTTTGACATGAAATTTTATTATTATTAATTATGACATTATAAGTTTGTCAAAAAAATGTTGTCAAGTGTGTCAAAAGAAAGATTTTTATTTATTTTTTACCCAATTTTTTGGAAAAATAAAATTAATTATTTGTACGACATGAAATTTTATTATTATTATTGAGAATTATAAGTTAGTCAAAAAAATAATGTCAAGTGCGTCAAAAGAATGATTCTCATTTATTTTTTTAGATATTTTTTTCCGGGCACTGACGAGGTAGGTTCGAATCCCAACCGAAACACGAAAAATGTGAGGTGGAGTTTTTTTCTGAGAAACTTCAAACCATACCCTTGAATTGAAAATATTCCAATTACTTCTTTACTTACTTGAGTTTAATTGATCTCAAAAATCCAAAACTGATTCTTATATATGTTTTTAGAAAAAAATAAAATTAGTTATTTGTATGAAATGAAATGTATAAAAAATGAACATGAAATTATTATTATTGAGAATTTTATTGCATTATAAGTTTGTGAAAAAAATATTGTCAAGTGTGTCAAAAAAATGATTTCATTTATTTTTTTAGATAATTTTTTGGAAAAAAAAAATTTAGCTGTTTGCTTACGTAAATATAATTGAACATGGAAATTTCTGAATTTGTTATAGTTTTTGAAATATTTTTGGAAATTCGGAAAAGTCTCAATTTTTGATTTTGTATGAATTTTTGGAATATTTTTAGAATTTCGAAAAATTTAAAATTTTTGATTTTATTATAATTTTTATAATTTTGGAAAAAGTTTCAATTTTTGCAATATTTTTAGAGTTTTGGAAAAAGAATTGAATTGAATTTTTAAGAATTTTTGGAATATTATTAGAATTTAGAAAAAGTTTAAATATTTGATTTTATTCTAATTTTTGGAATATTTTCAGAATTTTGAAAAAAAAATAGAATCTTTGAATTTTATATATATTTTTATAATTTTGAAAAAAGTTTCAATTTTTTGATTTTGTAAGAATTTTTGGAATATTTTTAGATTAATTAATTTTTGATTTAATTATAATTCTGGAAAAAGTTTCAATTTTTGATATTGTTATAATTTGTGCAATATTTTTAGAATTTTGGAAAAAGTTTAAATTTTTGAATTTTTAAGAATTTTTGGAATATTATTAAAATTTAGGAAAAATTTAAATTTTGATTTTATTCTAATTTTTGGAATAACTTTAGAATTTTGAAAAATAAATAGAATTTTTGAATTTTATATATATTTTTAGAATTTTGAAAAAAGTTTCAATTTTTGATTTTTTAAGAAGTTTCGGAATATTTTTAGAATTTTGAAAAATTTAAAATTTTTGATTTTATTATAATTTTTATAATTTTGGAAAAAGTTACAATTTTTGATTTTGTTATAATTTATGCAATATTTTTAGAGTTTTTTTCATCTACTAAAAACTTACAAAACGACATAGCTAATGTTGACAGTGAAAAAAATAAACAAGATTTTATTTATATATAGCATTTTTACCAGTGTAAAATAATGTTATTTTTGTGTTCGCCTGTTATCATTCCATCTGTAGGCGAACACAATAATAACATTATTTTAGACTGCTAAAAATGCTATATATAAATTCAATCTTGTTTATTTTTTACACTGTCAAGTTTAGCTATGTCGTTTTGTAAGTTTTTAGAAGATGAATTTGTAAATATTATCATTTATATTTACAAGCGTAGAAGAAAGTAGCGTTTTCTACGCGTGGTAAAAACGTTTTTGCGTTCCTGAACTTATTCCACTCGACGCTATCGCGTCTTGTGGACAAACCGTCCAGTCACGCAAAAAGAGACGTTTTCACCACTTGTATAAAAATCTACTATTTCTACTACCCAACATACAAAATCTACTTTCGATGTTTGTTCATTGCATCTTGAAAATTTCTTTTTCTCTTTCGTAATGAGAGAAGTCAATTGGTTGAATCAAATAATTTTGTTGGTGTTGGTTTATCTCTCTTGGGAAGATGACGTTAATTTATTTTTGAGTTATTTACGGACAATTTACATTAAAAATGTAAAAATAATAATAGTTAACTAAATAATATTCATAAATTCGTTTTAGATAGTGTGATAGTAAACAGTTGGTGTTAAGATATTTAAAAAAAATTATTTCACCTATTTATTTAAGTAAAACGAAAAAAAATATTTTTCTCCGATAGACAGCAAATATAAATTTTGCAGACTTATTTCAGTCAGCAAAGTGGCACTTTTCCTGCCTAGGCAGCAAAGCAAGTACTTTGCTGCCTAGGCAGCAAAATAATTAGACTTCATAGAAATAAACAGATATTGCGATTAAAAAAAAAATTTTTTTAATCGATTTTTTTTTTCATTTTTAAAATTTTGCTTTATTTTTAAAGTAATAATTATTAAATTACATATCATTGTAATTAATCGGAGAAAAAATTATATGTTCAACTCGGCAGCAAGGTAGATTGACTGCCTTGGCTGAATTCCTAGCCTCGCTCGCTCGGCTATGAACTATCAGCCGCGGCAGTCAATCTACTACTTTGCTGCCTAGTTAAACAAATAACTATTATTTACATAAAATAATTTACGTTGTTTTAAAATATATCAGGAATTTACGTAACGTCATCCGCATACAAAAACTAAATCAAAACTGTTGTTGTTGTTTTAGAAATAATAATAAAATTTTTAAATTTGATTTTGTTTATTACCGTCTTTAGTTATAAGCCTACTAGACGTGAAATGCAAAAAACAATAAACTTTTACAGATGTGTTATTTAATAATTTTAGGGACTTTAAAGACCAAATAGAATAAAAATATAGAATTTTGTAGTGTAAATAGAATAAAAATATGTATATGTATAAAGTTGACGATTTTTTGTACGAAAGGACAATCAGGATTGTAACTAAACATGGTTTTGTTTATGACATAGAAATTGGATAATATATTCATATTGAGTCATCTATATTTTAATAGCAGAAATATAAATATAAATTTAAAGATTTTAATTGGATTGGATGTTTTAAAATTTGAATTGCTTGTGAAAATATTTAATAATTAATAATAATTTTTAAAAAAGTAGTAGAAAAAGTGCAGTCTTGTACTCGCCGACAATCATATTTTGAATCTCGCGACCATTACCAACCTCGGCTATCGACTCAGCTGATAAGCTGTCCTCTCGCTTCAGAATATGTTGTTTTCGGCATCGTTGAAGAATATACTATTTTTAAGGATTCGATTTTGATTTATACAAATCGAAAAAGATTGAAATATTTCAACAATCAAATTCAATAAATTACCGACTGCTTAGTTTTTAGGGTATTACCAAAAATGTGAAAATTGAGAGACCTTGACAAGTGGGGGTCATATGAAAGTTGAATTTTTTTCTAGTCCGAAAAAATTGTTTTTGTAATTTTCGAACGCACAGTTTTCGACTAATTTTTTTTAAAAATGCCAAAAAGTTTTGCTGTCATTTCGAACATTACAGAAGAAAAAATTTGAAAAAATCCACGGTTATAGGAAATGTTGTAAAGATTGAACGAGAACTGTAGCGATTAAAATGTTAGTTGGAGGGGATTGAGGGTGAAATTTTGAATTGAATGAAATGAATTTTTTTCTAGCTCAAAACAATTTGTTTTTATAATTTGCGAAGGAAACGTTTTTGGTTTATTTCTAAAATTATGTTTTTGAGAAGAACTATTTTCGTAGAATATTAAACACACCGAATCCTTGACGATCGAGTTATATTCATACTTGTCCTACATTTTGAAGTGAAACTTTAGGCGCGTTGTGCGATTTTGTATGGAGAAAAGTTCAAATATTCAAGTCACCGTCACGCTAAATAAATATTAAATATAAATAAAATTAAAAGAGAGTAAGATAAATTCTAATCATTTGTTTTTTTTATTGCTTATTCTCATTTTCTTGATTTATAATTTGTTTGTTTCTTCTTTTTTATTGAATTTGATTTTTTTTCCGGTTTAAGTGTGGTGTGTAAGTGTGGTATAGTAAGTAAAATAAAAAAAAAATTGTTTTTGTCATATTTGATTTGATTTGTTTTGCTTTATACTTTTTAATGTGATAAAATAAGTAAAGATTTTGTAGTATTTAGACAATAAAAACACAGCTATTTCACAGTTTTAAGTTTTCATTTCTGTCGGCAGTGTTGTGGGTGGTCGTCGTTCACAAAACACAAAAGAACCATAATTTTCACAAAATGAATAATAAAACATTTATTATATAAAAACTTTCTTTTGTTTAATTTATTTTCAAAAGTTTAATTGTTACAAAATTAAATAAATATTTATTTTGAGATGTTTATTATTTGATCATCAGATCAATTCTGAATGTTTTTCAATTAAAATTCTCCTTAAATATCTAATTAGTACAATAATAACTTATGTACTAAAAATGTATTTAAATGTATTTATAATTTCAGGTTAATTAGAAAGATAAAGGTTTATTTATATAT
The DNA here is from genome assembly GCA_963693315.1 of Diogma glabrata. Taxonomy (NCBI): domain Eukaryota; kingdom Metazoa; phylum Arthropoda; class Insecta; order Diptera; family Cylindrotomidae; genus Diogma; species Diogma glabrata. The sequence goes on from CAVNZG010000235.1 coordinate 10,199, forward strand.
TCCGATGCATAGCATAATGTTGTGCTACACAACACCCCTCCACCCATAAGATTAATATAAATAGATTATATAGAAATAGAAAAATTATATATATAACTAGAACTATTAAAGTTTAATTTCATTTTATAAAAATTATTTCAAATTTATTTTAATCAATATTGTTTTAAATGAATTTTTTTTTTTTTTAAACTAGAATAAACTTCTAATAATTCAAAATAGTAATATATTTATTATATGAATTTGAACTAAATTATAATACAATTATAAAAAATTTTTTGTGTTTTGAAAAAAAATATAATACAAAGTTCTTATACATATATTTATTATATAAATTTGTACAAATCTGTTTTTCTTTATTTCTGTACATATTTAAATATCGAATTCGTTTCTGAATTTTTTCAATCGATTATTATGAACTGTCTTTAATGTTTTTCCAATCTCAATTATTGAATTTTCTTCTGTTAAGATTTCATTAATTTTATAAGGTCCTAACCACAATGGAGAAAGTTTTCCTTTACGATTTTCATTTTTTAATAAAACTAATTCACCTTGAATAAATTTCGTAGGGTTGATAGAATTATCATATAAAATTTTAGATCGTTCTTTAGAATTAACTATATTAGATTTCGCTATGTCAAAAGAGTTTTGCATTTTAAAGTTTAATTGTTTAATGTAATCATCATAATTATATAGTGGTTGAATGGTTTTTAGAAATGATGATGGAATGATAGGTTTATGACCAAATAATAATTCATAAGGCATAAATTTAGTAACACTATGTGGTGTACTATTATAACAAAACATAGCATATGGAATCCAATTATCCCAATCGTTTTTATCTAAATTTGTGTAATTTCGTAGATAATTTGCAAGATTTAAATGACTTTTTTCCAGGGCTCCGTTCGTTTGTGGATGATATGGAGATGTTTTCATTTTATTGATTTTGAAAAGGCGTGTAACATTTGTAAATAGTTTGCTTAAAAAATTACGACCTTGATCTGTCAGTATCGATGTCGGTGCACCGTAAACACAAATAAATTGTTCAACGAATGCACGAGCGACGGTTTCGGCCTCTTGATTCGGTAGTGGTATTGCGATACTATACTTTGTCAAATCGTCTTGCATCGTTAGTATATAAGAATTACCATTTACAGTAACGGGGCTTATTGGTCCTACAATGTCTAATGCAACTCGTTCAAATGGTTGTGATGAAGTGTCGGTAATGACCATTGGCATTTTAGTATTTTTGGAAACTTTATTTATCTGGCAACTTTTACATGAATTAATATAATCTTTGATTCGGTTAAACATATTTTTAAAATTGAAATAGCACTTCATGCGGTTGTAGGTACGATTTATTCCTTGATGTCCACCAAATGGTCCATCATGGAATTGAGAAATAGCTGAATTTATATCGGTTTCTGAAGTAATCTCTACAATATTTGAATTATTTTGCAAATCTTCGTTTATTTCGTCATTCGACACAGATATATCGATCATTTTATCTTCATTCTTAGCTTGAGCACGAGTTACAACATTTATGTTCTTATCAGTGTCCAATGAAATGCGACTGAGTGCATCTGCAACATTATTTGTTTTACCAGGAGTGTGACGTACCTCAAAATCATATGATTCCAACTTTAATCGCCAACGTGTTAACCGTGATGAAGGGTTTTTAATATTCCACAGCCACTTTAGTGGCTTGTGATCAGTTATTATAATAAAGTGTCTGCCAAAAACATATGGGCGGAACTGTTCGATTCCCCAAACAATCGCTAATAGCTCTTTTTCAACTGTAGCATAATTTTTTTCTGCTGAATTAAGTGTTCGACTTGCATAAGCTATGGGTAGATCTATATTATTGTTAAGTTGAGATAAAAATGCGCCTAAAGCCAAATTACTTGCATCACAAGTAATGTGAAATTCTTTTTCATAGTTAGGGTACTGCAAGATGGGTGATGAAATTAAAAGTTTGCGAAGTTCTTCGAAAGCTTGGTCACAAAATGCATCCCATTTGAAAGTAGAATTTTTTTTTAACAATCGTAAAAGTGGCGACACAATATGAGAAAAATTGGGAATAAACCGCCTATAATAACCCGCAAAGCCAATAAATGATTTAATATCTTTTGCAGTTTTCGGAACAGGATAATTAACTACAACTTCAATTTTTTTCGGATCGGGCCGAATGCCGTAATTGGAAACTACATGGCCAAGGAAACTGATTTCTTTTTTTTAGAAAATGGCATTTACTCAAATTTAGTTTTAGGTTATATAACCGGAGATTGTTAAAAACTTCTATCAATTTATTATTATGATCCTTTAGATTTCTTCCATAAATAATAATATCGTCGAGGTAAACCAAACACTTGATTCCATTCAAACCTGTCAGAACATTATTCATGAGACGTTGAAACGTCGCAGGTGCCCCTTTTAGTCCTTGTGGCATTCTTAAATATTGGTAATGACCTTTTTGAGTACTGAACGCTGTTTTTGGTTTATCCTTTGGATCGAGTGGAACTTGATGGTAACCATTTGCCATGTCTATTGATGAAAAGTATGTTGAGTTTCCTAATTGATCTAGTATGTCAATAATATTAGGTAATGGAAATACATCATTCGTCGTTGCTTCGTTAAGCTTTCTGAAATCAATAACAATACGCCATTTTTGTTTATTCAGATCATCCGATTTTTTTGGGATTATTAATAATGGAAAATTCCATGGAGAATTAGATGGCTCTATTATTCCATCGCTCAACATTTGGTCTATCTGTTTATCAATTTCAGGTTTAATTGACTCTGGTAACCTATATTGCCTCTTGTATATTGGTTTAATATCTTGATGAATCGGAATTGAATGAGAAATAGCATTAGTTGTCGACAATTTATCACCATCAAGTAGGAAAATGTCGTTATACTCCTTACATATGTTGATCATAGATAAATATTCTTCATCATTCATGTTTTCTTTTAAAATTGTAGATTCGATAGTATTCAACCTATTTGTTAAAGTGTTGTCCCATTTATGGGAAAAATTGTATATGTTGAAATTGTCCAATGGCTCCAAAACTATATCTATATCTTCTAAAATTAATTCATCATCTCCTGAATTTAATATCGAGGTATAACCAATTTGATTATTTATTTTTATTAATGAGTTGGCTAAATATAAAGATTCAGAGGATTTGTTGGTGTTACAAAAATATTCCCCATCATTAATACCAGGGAAAACTAGTCCGACCACTTTTTCTGTACGACCAGCAATAGATTTGCGTGGCAATTGAGTATTCTGTTTTAAAACAAACTTAAAGTTTTTTGTTTTACAAGATACTGTTAAAAAATTTTGTGCATAATCAATAATGCAACGATTTTGTTCAAGGAAATCTTTTCCCAATATGCCATCACAAGAAATTGGAAAATTATTATCTACTAACTGAAATGTGTGAGAAATCTTGTGGTCAACATCAAGTATAATTTCTCCATAACATTTAGCTAATGTCCAAAAAGGATTTGAGGAAATACCTGTGATTTTACATTTTTCATCAGGGTAGCATAAAACTTCGCCATTAATTGATCCTTTTTTAATAATACTAATACTTGCACCTGTATCAAGTAAAAATTTTAATTCGCGATCCGGTTGCAAGTTTATATTGATTGGAACAATGTCGAGATTATTTAATGCTATTAAAGTGTAAAATCTTTTTGATCCTAATTTATTCAAAAAAAAACTAAAAATTGAAAAACTGATTTCCCGAGTTTTCAAAAAAATTATTATTATTAATAATATTAAAACCATGACAAAAGAAGGTAAAACAGAAAAAACTTGAAAACCAAATATAAAAAAACCCATAATAATTGGCAAAATATATAAAAAATTCGGTTTCAGCATATAAGAAGTCTTACCTAGAAATAAGTCATGTGTCAAAAATGAAAACCAAGTCATCAGGTATTTTGAAAAAGTATGAAAAATTGTCGAACTTGAAGAAATTAAAGAAATTTGGCTCGCACAGCTTTCATCGACGTAGACTGGTTGAGCCCCATTAGGTTTTTTGAATCACCCGTTTTAACTAACTCTATTTTATTTAAATACGGAGAATTGGTTTGTGCAATATTATTTTTTTGAATCTCAGCATTTTTTCTTTTAAAACAATTGTTTATATGATGACCCGGTTTTTTACAGTATGCACAATTTATATTGAAATTGCGAATTGATTTAGGTCTATCAGAACTTTCTGAAACAGAATGTGATGTTCTTTTTTCAAAAGACGCTTGCACAAGTTTTAATTTATAACAATTATTCGCTAAATGGCCAAGTTTTTCACAAAGTTGGCATTTTACCAAAGCTAAATTATAATGTCGGTTGTAAAGTGATTCTTCTTCGCAAGCTTTAGATATAGATTCCTTAAGCGTTTTACAATTGATTGATTTGACTAACATTCGAATATTAGAGTTTAATCCTTCTTGAAAAGCGATTAATGCTGTTTGACCGTTCAACAGTTCAACAGTTTTCTTCGAATCTCTACCTGCTTCCACAATACACAATTCATTTAATTGTGCTAAAAGAATCTGTATTCTACTACCATATGATTTAACCGTTTCATTATGTTTTTGTTTAATTGTATTTAATTCATGCAAAATTTGAAGTTTGGATCTAATTTCTGTAAACCTGTTTATTAAATCGTTTTTTAGATCCGTCCAACTATCATATTCCAAATGTTTAACGGTTTTATCGTATGCAATACCAACCAATAACTTTTTCATTAATTGTAAAAATTTTTTATGTTGATTAATATGTAGTTCATCAAACACTAAATTACTACATTGAATAAATTGATGAAGTTGGGAAGGAGTTCCATCAAATGGAGAAATAAGTTTTAAAGTTTCCGATATGTTTAAATTTGTCATATTTGCAAAATGTTGTTCGTTTACTTCTGCCGTTTCTTTTCTTTCAACGTTTAAAGAAAAATCGAAGTTTGATGCTTTTTTAATAGTATTTCCACTTCTTAGTTTTAATAAATTGTCAGATTGGTTGTTTTCGTCATCAGACATTTGGAAAAACAATTAATTTTAAAAATGTTCATAAAATCGAAAGAAAAAACATTACAATTGAACAAAGTCAATAATCACTGACTTTAATTGTTTAAAACTGTGACCGTTATATTATATATAGGAGAAAAACAAATCTAAACAAAAATATATATCTAATTATGAGAAAAATATTTAATTGAATAAAAAATTTATGAAAAATTGTTTAATATAATTTCTACTTTTTTTTTTTAACATAAATCAAAATTTATTTATTGGCTGTTGTTTCTTACTTGTTTTATTTTAATGATGACGTAATTATCCGTTTATTTATCTATCCTTGGTTATCCTTGGTACATAATTTGATTGTTGAGTGATTTTTATCAATGTAGATGATTATTTTAGTTTTGTTTGGATGAATTTATTATTTAATTTACTGTTGATCTCATTATTTACAGCACATTATCATAGTAGTTAAAATCATAATAATAGATTTTATTTTTATTAACAAATTTTGTAATTAACAAATTTTATTTTTCCATAGTTTTTTCACTTAGTTTAGATAATTATAATTAGGAATCACAATTTATATTTTAACACGACCGTTTGATCAAATATGTTTAATGTTTGTGATTGCAAAATAAAGAATTATATTTTATAATTTTTGAAATTTATCTGGATTATTTTGTATTGAAAATCAGCGTTTTCAAAATTTGATTTATTTGTTGTGTTTAAGAATGTTTGTAGTAGAATAAATGGTTCTTAATTATTATTTTAACCACTAAATAATTTCATTTAGGTTTTAAGTTTAAGAAACGTTTTTCGTCATACTGAGTTCAATTCTGAAATATGTACGTTTATTAAGAATACGTACATTATTTAATTTTTTTAATTTAATTTACACAGAGATTGTTTTTAGTTTTTTTCACTATATAATTGCATTTTTAGTTTAAACATTTGTTTTAACTATTTTTATAGCTTTTTTCCGCTGTCACCAGTGTTGTGGGTGGTCGTCGTTCACAAAACACAAAAGAACCATAATTTTCACAAAATGAATAATAAAACATTTATTATATAAAAACTTTCTTTTGTTTAATTTATTTTCAAAAGTTTAATTGTTACAAAATTAAATAAATATTTATTTTGAGATGTTTATTATTTGATCATCAGATCAATTCTGAATGTTTTTCAATTAAAATTCTCCTTAAATATCTAATTAGTACAATAATAACTTATGTACTAAAAATGTATTTAAATGTATTTATAATTTCAGGTTAATTAGAAAGATAAAGGTTTATTTATATATTCCGATGCATAGCATAATGTTGTGCTACACAACAGCAGTCCTCAAGACTGCTTTCTTTTTTTAAATTTTAATTTTAAGTGTTAAAGCAGTAGATAGAATCCAGAGTTTACAGATTCTTATGGAAGATTTGGCTCTTCGTGCTTAGTTCAATTAACTCAAGAAATCAAACTAACGATAACGTTTAGTAAAGAGAGTTCATTGAAAGGATTATGGAACAAAAATAAGTAGGCGCTCATTTTTTGAACAAGATAATTTCCAGTAATGAGGAAAATTTTGTAAAACCGTGTAATCCATGTACCCGACATAAGCTGATATTGTATATTTTGGAGTTAATAAAAATGTTCTCAATTTTTAATTAAAAAAACCTATGTTTTTATCAAAGGCAAGAAAAAGGCATATTCCTTTTATGTTATACACATTATTCGCAAATCTTAAACATTTCAATTACATTAACAACTAACCAATGCTGTGCACAAAAGCAATTATATCAAAATTGAATTGAAAAATTATAAACTCATGCAAAGTGGATATCCGATTATTATGTAGATTGTCATCTGATTATTATGTAGCTCATGCTAAAAACTTTTCCATTACAATTCATTTTTCATTCTTACATTTGTGCTCGCATAAAATTTTGAGAAAAACCGGAAAAATTTTGATTTCAAATTTTTGCTTAGTTTCTGCATTTAAAAATTTTTAGTTTTTCAGTTTCAAAAGTTTTAATTAGGTTGAGATGTATATTGTGGCTATTAGTTGTTCGTTTTGCTACTACAGAAATGTTGAATTTTGTAAACGATGAATGAAACGTTGTATAATTATAGTCTATCCTTCAATTTGATTTTAGTAGTTCGAAAATAATTTAATTTTATTAAACTTTTTACATTTTGATATAAATTGAAATCAAAATTCAATTAAACGAACATTTTTTTTTTCACAATCTAAATGAATATTTGTTCATCCACAAATAAATGCAATTCATCAATTATTTCAATTGCATTTTATTATAAAATTTTAATTAGGAAATACACATAAATATATCTATGAATTATTACTGGAAATTGATTAATTATTCATTTAACAATGATAATGGTATAAAATAATTATTTTAACAAACCAATTGGAATGAAATAGTTGAACAATTATGTGGTATTTAAAAAAATAAATTAATACGTATAGATAAACCAATTATTATTGGTTTTCATTGTCAGTTTATTTGTTTGTTTTATGTTCTACGCCCATTTTATGTTTGAAAACCGACCACCTAGATTGATGCAGTTTCATCTTTAAAAGTGCTAACAAAGGTTGAAAAAATATCCATTATTAAAATTTGAACTTATAATCAACTCAATCCCTTCATAAATTATTTAAATATTATAAAATAAATTTAAACAAAAATAAAACAAACTTATTTTCCAACAAGGACCATTCCATCCTTTTCCATTATCCCAAACAAAAAAATTTCCGCATTTTACTTATTATTATTTTCTTAACCATTATAATTTTGCTTCTGGGGTTGGGGTGAGAAACGAATGCTATTGTCTTGTTTGCCGCTTTAGGATGAACATCTCTTGTTTTTCTAAACTTTTCTTTCCTTACAAATATTTTATGATTATTATTGTATATTTAGAATTATGTTAATTTATGCTACCATTTGTTGTATTAGTTCAGTTAAAACAGTTTATGATACAGTTGAAGTTATTTAATTAAACTTCAAGCGTGGGATATCGCGTTATGGTGGATTGTTTAAACAGAAATATGATTACTTATTAATATATTTCCATATTCTCCCATCCATCGATAGCAACTGGTTCCAAAACTCACCTGTATTATGCTGAAATATTTGAACCAGAAAAAGTAACGAAAATGGTTTTAAGTAAGAAAATTTATATTTCAGCTTGAAATTGTATAAAGTGAAAATCATTATATGATATTTATTAAATTGAGTTGAAAATTGTTTTTTATTAAAATACATTAAATTATAGAGCTAAAATCACAGTGTTGGAAAATCGAAATTAAATTGATATGAAATGAAAATGATGATTATGGATTTAGATGAACATTGAAAATTGAAAAGATTTTACATAAATTATTTTGTGTTAACATGTTTTGTTATTGTGTGAAGACAATGTAAATGGGGCCAACAATATTGCATTGGGAGACTGCACCATTAGTTTTCAAGATGTAGTTATGAATATGTCGTGTGTCTGTTGAACTCATGCCACATTGTTTAATATCCCACAAATAAAATAAAGAGTAAAATGGAAATATTTTAGAAAATTTTTCAGAAGCAAGCATGGTAGTTAGTAGCATATTCCTTGATCATGTAACGCACTGTCTTTCTCAATGATTAGAGTCAATACATAAAGTTATTAACCCAGGATTGAGGGTGCTACCGTTGACTGAATACAGTTTATCCGCTAGCATCGCTAAAATATTGCCTTGTCTAGTGATGTCTTTCTGCTTTTGCCAATGGTGTGTAATTACTCGTATTGTTGTAAATCTGTCGAATCAGTATTTAACTTACAAAAATTCACGATAAAAAAAATTAAATGTAAGTGAAAAAAGCAGTCTCGCATATTTGTCATATTATAATTATTAACCCTAGACAGGGTCGTAACACGTAACACTTGGCGCAGCCAGTAGCTTCAATAAGACAAAATCAATTTTAAAATACACATTACTAAAAGAAGCTGTTTCTGATATAAATACGGAGGAAACGGTGCCGTCCTTCTGCAGAATTTAGTACATCTACTAGGAGTCGGAGTCTGGCAGCGCTTGCTATAGCGTAAAAAACCAAATAAAAAATCTAGAAATGTCCAACACAAAGCTCTTATTAGGACTTGATTACAACATTGCAACAAAACAATATCAAATTCAGCAGATAATCAACAGTAAAATCCGTAAATCAGCAAAAGATTCACCAAAAAGAATAAAACAAAAGAGGGAACAACACATCTAGGACTTACAAAAAGAAACTGAATATTGGTTGAGTTGGTTCAGTAAATTTTTTTAATCGTGAGATAGTTTCAATAGAAATAAACTAAAAATAAATTCTAGATCTAGAATTTAAGTCGGTGTTAGTGACCATCCATATTCACTAGTTGGAAATTGTGTTCCAAACTCGTTTTCAAACTCCAAAATCAATCTCCAAGATCTATTTATGTATTAAGTGCGTTAAGTAGGTATTTTTTGCTAGAGTGTAAAATTGTTGCTCGAGGCATTAGTCAAGGGCAACAAACACTCGAAAGCAAAAAGGAAACCTTTTCTATGATAGCAGATGAAAAATCTATTTTCAAGCAGGCTTAATCCCCCGTGGAAATGAGTTTTTTCCTCTATTCACTTGTGTAAAAAGAATAAGGGCGATGATACATGCAAAAGAAATATCTTTCAGACATAAAAAACTTTGCCACTACAACTTGTTAGGGCGATGATACATGTGAAAGAAATATCTTTCAGACATAAAAAATTTCGCATTTAATTGGTTGAGGGGCGGTAACATTTTTTAAATTTCAAAAAAATATTTTTGACTGAAAGACAGAAAAAATATCTGTAAGATATAAAAACATAACCTAAAAAGATATTTTTTGCTTGACAGTTAAAACTGATTAACTGAAAAATTGATTTTAAAAGTAAGTTTTAACAATAATCAATTACAATTAACTTAATTTGATCATTTAGCTACAATTAAAATAATTTGTTTAATTATTCATGTAGATTTAGATTAGGCGATAATCGCAACAAAAAAATAAAAATTTGACCTAATGTGAAAATGCCTAAATCTATATAAATAAGTAAATAAATTATTTTAATTGTAATTAAATAATCAAATTAAGTTAATTGTAATTGATTATTGGTAAAACTTACTTTTAAAATCAATTTTTCAGTTAATCAGTTTTAACTGTCAAGCAAAAAATATCTTTTTAGGTTATGTTTTTATATCTTAAAGACATTTTTTCTGTCTTTCAGTCAAAAATATTTTTTTGAAATTTAAAAAATGTTACCGCCCCTCAACCAATTAAATGCGAAATTTTTTATGTCTGAAAGATATTTCTTTCACATGTATCATCGCCCTAACAAGTTGTAGTGGCTATGATATTTTCATATAATTTTACAGTTTTTAAAACAAAGCAACCATGAAAAAATAAAATATGAATTTTGAATGCTATTTTGTCGATTCCTAATTTAATAATTTCTAATAAATATCGTAAATATATATATTAACTATCATAGAAAAAATTGTATTTCCTACGCGAGATAAAAACATTTTACGTTCGTGAAATTGCCCCACTCGATGCTAACGCGTCGCGTGAATAAATTTTCACTCTCGAAAAAGCAGTGTTTTCATCTATTGTAGGAAAATTTACTATATATAACGCCCTAATTACATACAAAATTTTTTGTACCATTAAAAAATAAATATATTTGCCCAAAATAGTAAAGTATAATATTCGTTCAGAAAATTGTTTAATCCAAGTAGTTTTTCGTTTGATATTTATTTTTTTAAATTTCTATAGCAACCATTTTTGTTTTAAAATTCTATTTTAATTTATTTAAAACATTTTGTTTTTCAGTTGTATTTGATCCATCGTATTGCTAAGTATAAATATGTTCTGCAGCCAAATTCTGTAACTGTGAAGTGGTGAAGTGTTAAAAATTTCTTTCGATTTTATCATTAATTTTTTATCATTTTACCATTTTTGCGATTCTATATGCGATTTGAATGTTAAAAAATTAAATAGCAAGCGCCGCACTGTCAAACGTTAACAATATATAAAATTAAAAGTTTATTTTAACTTTTAACAGAATTTAAACGTAGAACGTTTATAAATTTAAATATATATAAATATTTTAAAAAATAAATCTGTATTTAATTTAGAAATGCAATTTTAAAATTTTTTGAGAAAATCGTTAAATTTAAGTAATATTTTGTTTGTTATTTTTTTTATAAATTTCTTTTATTAGCAACCCATTTATTTAATTTTAATTGTTTATTAAATTACTAACAAACCATGCTTAGATTAAACAAACCATGCCTTTAAATATGCGTATGTTGTTTTTGGAAATATCCTAATATATTTTTTTCTTTTTCATATTGAGTGTGTTTTCTGAAATATTTACGCTTTAGGGCGTAAAATAGTAATTTTAGGCATTGTTATTTCAATTAGAAAAATTTTACGGTATACTCGTATAAAAAGGGATTTTGAGAATCAAGAAGTATTTAATAACATTTATACGAACCATAGAGTTTGCTTTAGAATTAGAAGCTTTCTCATTTGCTGAAATTAATTATCAATATCAGCTGTGAAGATTTAAAGATAGCGGGAACGACAAGTTATTGATGAACAAGTAGCAAATAAATATTATAGCACGAACATTACAAAATATATAATTGGTGACCCCAGAAGTAATCCTGTTCATCATTTTCAAGAATTTTTTTCAATTGTGAGCACCTAAAATTTTGTTAGTTGATTGTTAATTTATTTAAATTAAAGATATATTTTAAAATTTATGTTTTAATCGTTTTTTGTTTTGTGATTCTTGGTTAGTGTATTTTTTTGTTGGTCTGGTTGGTTTGGTTTTGTTTAAAACACATGGTACTGTGGTAGATGCCATCACCTTGCTCACAACCTCCAACAACTGAACCAGATGTAGCTACAGTGAGCAGTATTAATTTTGTTAAATTTAAGGCTTCGCAAAATTTGTTTTTACCAAAACCCAATTGTTTGGTTAAGGATGTTGGAAATTGAGTTCAAATATTAGGTCGACAATGACCAAATGTTCGCATGCATTAGGTGTAGTTGACTCACGATCGCACAAAAAATTGACACCGTTTCTCTTTAAAGAGATAGGTGACATTCCTTATACTACCTTTAAGGTGAAGGTAATTATAGTTTTGGGCGACAGTAATAAAAAAAATCACACAGTTTCTAGCTGAATGCCGAATTAACGCTGCTGAGATGTACGATGGCATAATCAAACAACTCTGGATGGCACGTCTCCTTGAAAGCATCCAGCATATTTTATCGTCTTTTGAAAAAGATTTGTTGTTAACGTTGTTGGCAGAACGGGCCGACAACCTTATGGAAACGTTATCACAGAGACGATCTTTTGCAAGGGGCGTTCCATCTACTTTAGCTGCACAGTTATCTAACTCAAACCGGTTTAATCGAGTTGTTCCTCAACAGATTTAAAACTTAAATGAAATTATTTCAAATTTTAAAGTCTAGGGAATTAAAAATTAATTTGAACATTTGTTTTTACCACTCCGGGTTTAAAGACAAAGCACAACGCTGCGTCACTGGATGTAAATTTTTTGAAACTCTTTACGGCAAATGGCACTTGCATTGCTTATGGAACTCAAATTCTGCAACTAAACATTGGTCTTCGCAGAAATTTCTCATAGGAATTTATTGTTACCGAAGTTTCGATTCCTATAATCGGGTCAGATTTACTTAAGCACAATGGGCTACTTGTTGATATTCAGAGACAGAGCCTCATAGATCCGTCAACCTCTCTGTACTCAATAGGTAGTATATCTAAATGTGAAAACCTTCAATCTTTCTAGTCGACAAGCCTAAAATACCAACTAAAATTGTTAAAATCTTGGGAGCATTCCTAGATATTGCAAATACTAATTTCTTTCCAAGTAGTGTGAAACTCAGCGTGACACACAAACTAGAGACAATTGGTGCTCCTGTTTCTTGGGCTCGAAAAATCGACGCTTGGCTCCTAAAAACTAACAACACCCAAAGCCAAACTCAAAAACATGGTGCACTGAAACAAAAAATTCTCTCACTGCAACCTCTTTTGTGCCAACCGAACGTTTTCTGTCACAATAACCTCAAATTTGGTTTTCTTTTCTTTAAAAACCAAATTTGAAGAATTTGAGGTAATTGTGATAGAAAACATTCGGTTGGCACTAAAGAGGTTGTAGTTACCGAAATTTTTCTTTCAGTGTGCAATTGGGTATTTGTAGGTCCAGTAAGAGCTCTTGGGCAAGTCCTTTGCATTTAGTCAAGAAAAAGAACGGATAATGGCGTCCTTGTGGAGATTATTGTGCTTTAAATAGAATTACTGTTCCCGATCGATACTCCATTCCTCACCTCCAACATTTTTTGCATCAGTTGGAGGGATGCACAATTTTTTCGTCTCTCGATCTTGTTCAGGCATACCATCAAATACCAATACATCCGGACGATATTCTTAAAACCACAATATCTACTTCTTTCGGTCTTTTTGAATACTGCAAAATTATCTGTGGTCTTATGAATGCTGCTCAATCGTTCCAAAGATTGATGCATTCCGTATTAACCGGATGTAAATTTTCCACTAATGTTTGTTTTTTTTGTATTATTTGAATTTATATCTATCGCTGGTGTTGACTCTAATATCTTATTCATATTTCCTTGTTTCTTTTTGAAAATTTCAAACTTATCTTTTTTTAAAAATATTTTTCAATATCATTGAAAGACTGGTCAATAAATATCTTAAAACACTTATCACATGAGTGGTAAATAATTTTTTTATAACAGGTTCAATTATTAGTTTTGTTGAATTTATATTCTTTAACTGAAATGGTTTACTGATAGATAACTATCACATGAAATCTTTATTAATTTTAATTTTGTGTGTGTGTTGTTTTGCTTGATGACGTTTACGAAAACCTGAGCAGCAATAGTACATTATTTAATTAGGAGCTAAAGTGATACTTTTTGTGTTGAGTCTATAGTTTGACATTTATTGACGAAACACAAAAAGTCACTTTAGCTCCGAATTGAATACACTATTTTTTCGGCAATCGTTTAAATTTTTTATAAATATGAAATTAATACATCAAACTTTTTATAAATATGAATTTTTATCGTCATAATTACTTCCAAAAAAGAGAAAAAAACATTTAAATTTGTATGAATAAATTTTTTTTACCAAGCAGCCTTTTCAAAATTTCATAATCCAATTGAAATAGTTGTTATTTTGTTGTCATAGTTATACAATAATTCCAAATTTCAATATCCAATGAAACTGTTTGTTATGTTTTGTTGTCATAGTAAAATACAATAATTCAAAATATCATCATCCAATGAGAATCAACTTATTTTTTGTTGTCATGGTTATACAATATGTTTGAAAAAATAACAAATGCTACTTCACAGCCTCCGTAATATAAAATAAAAATGGCGTTACTTTTGCTGTCGTTAGACGTTACTTTTGATGTCAGGCTAAAAAGTAAGACTTTAACTAACTCCCTAGCGGCAGTAAAGTTAAACTTTACAGCCGTTTGCCGAAAAAATAATTTAAAACAAATAATACAACGAATATCTTTTGGTAGAAATATTTCACACTTTATTTATTAATTTTCTATTTATTTTCTCAATCGAGAAACTACAAAACTACATAAAAGCTACCACAATGTTTTCTATTTGATTTAAATTTACATAATGCTGTCGAACAAATTGACCATCGTTTTTATAGTAAGGATTTCCTATATTTTGTTTCTTTTTCATGTACATTGGTCCCACACAAATTATTTAATTTACCATTTTCCCATATCATCTCACTATACAATTCTAGTCAAACAAGAAAATATTTACCTCTTCAACTACAGACGATCATTCTACTTTTTATAAATTTAAACAACCGTATATGTAGCATCCATAAATGTTTTTATGTTTGTTGACAGGATTGTAAGATAATGAATTATTTCGTTAATTGTGACCTAATTATTAATTATGATGTTGTTTTGTAGATAGCATTTTTTCGTCATGTTTTAAACAAAACAATTTAAACAAAAAAAAAAAAAAACAGAAATTAAAAAATTTAATTATTTGGTTACGTATAAAAAAAATATTAATTTTCCATTATTTTCTTAATAGTATAAAAAAAACATTTAAATATTTGTAAACCAGTATAAAAAAATGACTAAAAATGACAAAATATTAAATGAATATAATAATTTTTTTGAATCATTAAAACGAATTATTCAAACTGCTCGTTCGTTTTTGGCTCTCACAAAAAAATTTCTTGCGCACATAATGAAAATAAGAATACAGATAATAAGAATAAACAAGATGAAAATAAAATAAAATTCATCAATTTATTTATACGAAAGTCATATTATCTCATAAAAAGTTAAATGAAGATATTTTAGAAAATGTTAAACTACTTTTTCACTCACCTTACCATTTTTGTTATTCTTTGTTTATTATTCTTATCGTTTTTTAATAAATTTCATTGCGCTGCATTTTTTATTGTTCGTGAAACATGCGGCTATCGTTTGTGTGTACATATATTGCTAAGGTGTTTTACGATATGTGCACGGTATGGTGCATATCTTGAGATTTTGTGCACAAGGATTTTGTAACATGCACAATTCATGCAATTTTTGAAGAATTGTTTTACAGATAGTAAGTTTATATCGATTAAATGTTTCAATTAATGGCTAAATATTGTTATGGATTTCGTGTAGTTCTAATTATAAAACATGTGCCCTGAAGGCTCCCATCGCTCAAGAGCTTATCAGTTACTTCTTATGAACCTCCATCTTTTGCTAGTTTCATCAAAATTAGTTCGTATAAGAAAGCTGTAGTATCCCAACCCAACAGATATAATTTCTGTTGTACGAAAAGAAAAATACAAAAAATTTTTGTCGCAGGTGACGATCCGGAAGTTGGGCTACAGAACTGTTAAAAATCATACTTTAAGAATATTTACCAAGTTTAATAAAAATCAATTATCAGGAATTGATATTACTGAAGTTTTAAATAAAAAGGTGCTCGTGCGGCCACTACTTATCCCAGTATCGTCAAACAACAACAATTAATTGTAAACCCTCCAACCATTTGTCAAACGTTTCAAATTGATTTGTTACTGTTGGCTATAGAAGGGACAAACGTCTTAAAAAATAAACAATAATACTTTTTGACTGGAAGTGACAAACTGAAAGTTGGTACGCAAAAGTATTTGAAACACTACTAAAATCTTATATACCAAGTTTCAATAAGATTGAAAGTCAGGAAAGTCAGAAGTTATTTAAGAATCCAATAAACAGGCGTATGGGTGGCCCTTCCAATTTAAATTGAACCCAGATCAAATACAAAAGTTTTATCAAGATGCCATGCGTTTTTGTCAACCAAAGCCTAAAATTCTAATCTCACTGGAAATTGATATACGAAGTAAAAATAGTTATTTCCTATGAATAAAAGTGTAGTAACCTAAACAAAGTTTTTCTAAAATCTCTAAAGATTCTCGTATGACCACAAGCAGTTAAAAAATCATATAAATCTCTAAGGCCTTAAATTCATTAACTTAATCCCTAACTTTTCTTAATGTCATATTTACAAAACTAAAACAACAATAGAAAGTTATTTGTTTTATTATAAAAGTATAGAACAACAATAGCAACCAGAAAAAGCTGTTCATCTCAAAATCATTAAAAATAAAAACAAAACAAAATTCACCTTTTAACAAACACATAATAGTTTTCGATTTAGGATTTAAATAGTTTGTGTATTTATATTTTTTATTTTAACACCAAAATGTATGTTACGTATACTCCACACTCACATGTGTAAGTAAAAAAAAGGTCAATTTTGGGTAAATATTTTTCAATTGTTAAAAAGCTCAAAAAAAGGCTTTTCATAACAAATTAAATTTTCTAGAGAAAAATGAAATTGTAACAAAAAGTTAAACCATTTAGAACAAAAGGATTTACGAAGTATTGAAGTTCATATGATTTTTGTTATGTTATAATTAAATTTTTGGGTTTTATTGCTTTTTTATGTATCAATTTTCAACATAATAAAATAATTGATTTATACGTTTATCTATGTTTCCAAATGCAAAAAAATTACTTTGAGTTATGGTTGACATTATCAATCTACGAATCGAATTAGGGATTGCAATCCCGGGATTTTTTACTTGACGAATATCGGGATCCCGGAATTCGTGAAGCAAAAAATCCCTAAATCGAATGTTTTAATTTTATAAAATACACCAAAAGCAGATAATGAGCAGAATCGTTGACAATAGAAAAACCAAAAAATTTAAAATTTAATGTTCATCGAATATTTGTGAAAAGTGTCATTTTAAAGTTATCTATGTTGAAATGAATTGTTTGCAGATGAAATAATACAATAGGAAGCAGTGTTGCAAAACGTTACGAATAACGTTACGCATAACGTTACGAATTTTTTTTTCGTTTTGCAACACTGATAGGAAGAATAGAAAGAATAGAAAGAATAGATAGAATATAAAGAATAGAAAGAATAAAAAAAATAGATAGAATAGCAAGAATAGAAATTATCGAAAGAATAGAAAGAATAGAAAGAATCGAAAGAATTAAAGGAATAGAACGAATAGAAAGAATAGAAAGAATAGAAATAATAGTAATAATAGAAAGAATAAAAATAATAGAAAAAATAGAAAGAATAGAAAGAATAGAAAGAATAGAAAGAATAGAAAGGGTAGAAAGAGTAGAAAGAATAGAAAGAATGGAAGGATTAGAAAGAATAGAAAGAATAGAAAGAATAGAAAGAATAGAGAGAATAGAAAGAATAGAAAAACTGGAAAAAATAGAAAGAGTAGAAAGAATTGAAAAAAAGAAAGAATGGAAAGAATAGAAAGAATAGAAAAATAGAAAAAATAGAAAGAATAGAAAGAATAGAATGAAAAGATAGAATAGAAAGAAAAGAATGAATAGAAAGTAAAGGAAGAAAAGAAATACTGAAAACTTTAAAGATAACTATATAAATAACAGAGGCACAAATATAGTAAAAACTACAAAACATATAAAGGAAAAACATAACAAGAATACAGAGAAAAAAATCCTTATCTTATTATTCATCAATTAAGTTTAACAACGCATTCCAAATATCTAGTTTATTTAAGAGATCATTTGAAGTTTAACGTGAATATAAATCTCTTATTCATTGACTTGTTCATTCACATTGATTAAGGGTTTAATATGTTTACAATATATCATCTATTACTTTTGTATTGTATTTTACTAAATCTATAAGAAAACATATAATATAAAATATAACGTTGAGTCTCTATCCCAATGCGTATATGTTTGTTATAATAAGGAAATATCAAATAAATAGTTTCATCTGCTGAATTCTGAAAATGTCACGTAGCAAATGTAAAATATATTTTTATGATTTTTGTCATTTTTTGTTAGAGTAAATTTATATTTTCTTCTGTTATGCTACAAGCTACATTTTATAACATTTCTATGTTAGTTTTGATTTTTCTATTTATAATAAAAAAATCAAATTCGTGGTTTTCTACCAGAAAATCCCGAAAGTATAATTCGTTTTATTATTATTTAATTTGATACGTTTTATGTAATAAATAATAAAAGCTTTATGGCATTGTCTTCAGTTATCTGACTATTAAATATTTTAAGACAGTTGGTTGCCATAGGGGTTTGTATTCATATTCTATTCAATTATGTATTTCAATGGAAAATATTTACTTAGATTTTAAATATAATCATTTACTATACGCATATAAAAATGTTCGTTGTCAACCAAATATTATTTTTATTGTAGGTGCCAACGATTTTCCATCATCAATTTAGTTCAAAATTTTTTTTTGAAAACATGTTTTTGTTCTTTATGATAATTTTCTTTTCTTTCTCAAAAAAAAAACGTTAGTCTTATATTATGCCTCAATACATTGATTCTTCCATATCAATGTATCAAGGCATGTCGACGAAGAATTAATATTACATCACTGCGTGTAGGTTGATATCATGGGTATCCTAGATATTTTTATTTTAATTTCTTTCGTAAACCTACAACATATTTTTCTTTTTATTTATGATTAAATAAAGGAAATTAGATGAAATATTAAAGTACCTGACGAAATTTAGGTAGTATTGTTTTTGAAAACGGCACATATTTAGGTCAATGTGAGTGGTCTTGGGCTAAATAACGAAAAGTGCTAAACAACATGTTTAGATATGTATCAAGATATGTCAAAAATGTAACATAGTTGATTAATTTGAAAAGCACTAAATACTGGTTTTAATTACCACACTTTCATTTAAAAATTTACACATCAAATTTGTATTCATTGTTATATTTTAGCAAACTTTTTTGCGAACATTGAATGTGTATATATTGATTTATAATAATTACTTTTTTCACTCTAGTTGATTACGTAGAAACATTTTGTAATGAAAACCAATGAAATACTAATCTGATGTGTGAAATTAGTGAAATAAGATTGTCCTAAACAAATTTATTTTTTATTTCTCTTCCAATTAAAGTTAATTATTTTTTTGTATATGTGGGATCACCTAATTAATCTTCAACTAATTGAGTCGCATACATTTTTCCTCGCACTAGTTTTAAACGGTGCTTAATATCGGTCTACAAAATATCTGGAACATCGAGCTTTATGTTAAGATTAAAAATGCAAATAACAGGGATGATATGCTAAAATCCGATTTTATAAAATAATATGTTTAGGGGTGGTCATAGAATTTTTTGCAAAGGATTAAAAGTGAATGTTAAACTTATTTAATGGAATGAAAACCACCATATATCTTAAGTTTTCCCAAGAGAATATTTCATTAATTTTCCCCTTCATAATTTTATTCAGAGCTTGATTTGCATACATGTAAACAAATTCATTATAAATCTTCAAGGACCAACTAATTTTAATTCCCATTTCCACCGCTTTAATTAAAACAACAAAAAAATGGTTAGTCCAAAAAATAAACAAATGAATGAATGAAAGGAAACCATAAAGGGATCTAATTTATTTATAAATCTTCCAAAATAAAATCTTAAATTTCAATTTAAGTCTTATTTTTAAAATATAAATATATATATAAAAAAATTAGAATAATAAATAATATTTTACATTATTTATACATTTAACGAAAAAATAATGAAAATTTTTGTATATTGGCTTAGGATTTTCATGAAGAAAATTTGTTTGTTTTTCTTTTCCCTCCTTTTTTTTGGTGAACTACGAAATGATGAATAATTTGAATAAATTTAAAATATTTTATTCTTCGTCATTTTTAGATGTCGTAGTTTGGTTGTGTTTTGACAAGTATTAATGGTGGAATCAAATTTATGTAATAAAACAATATTGTTTGTGTAGGGTGTATCACAAACACTTTAAGGAAGATAAAATGCAAAATAAGTGCTAAAGTTTCCAGGAAAATTTAATTCTTTGCTTATGGTTCTCACTGTTTATAGAAAAATTTGAGTGTTATAGATATAACTGTTGAATGGAAATGTCATGTAAATTGATATGTAACATAATGTCACAAATGGGACAACTTAAATATGTAAAATTATTATTAATAAAAATTATTTGTCCATGTTGGATTGGTTGGGTTTAATTGGTTTGAATTGTTGATGTATGTAAATTTTTATGATATTTAGTTGAATCTTTTGTTAGTCTCAAGCTCTAGAAAATTTTGTAGTACAACAATTGTTACTGAACATATTATATACAATATATCTCAAATAATAAAATAAATCAAATTAATAAAATATCGAAGATATAATCAAATCGACAATTTTCATTAATAATCATAAAATATTTTCTCAATTCATATAAAATTTTGTTCCAAATATTTAATTTTTTCCTGTAAAATCGCTTAAAATTTTTTATAGCCGAAGTAATAATGTCACGTATCTAAACATATACGTAAAACTATTAATTTAGTTTTTGTTTGTTATTATTTCGTTATGTTGTCTAAAATATTAAAACTTCCATTGCGGACAGATAAAATTTAGAAAATTGTAATCAAATAATAAAATGGTTTTCTATTAATTTATGTTTTGTTGGAATTGAGTTGTTAAAATCTGATATGGTCTCTCGATGAAATGAAAACCAGCATTATGGTGAAGGGCAGTAATGGATTAAAGTTTGTTGTGATGGGTTTCATATTAGTATGGATTAACTTTGAAGCGACTTATATTGGGTTGTCATTTTATTTTTGTTGGAAACACTGAATAAGAGATGCTTGGAAATCAAATCTAACGTTTGTCTAGTTCTCCACTATCCCATTTTTTGAATTTAAGGAGCAGCTGTAGTTTAATTGTGTATTTTACTGTGTCCTAGATACAACCATTGAACCTTTTAAGCGTTTCATTCATAAATTATTATGGCATCCGGCTGCGATAGTGAAGAATGGCAAACGCTTCAATCAACCGTTATAGCCGCAGCACAAACTACAATCGGAAAACAACCACCGAAATCACACAACGAATGGTTTGACGACGAGTGCCGCCAATCCGTTGAAAATAAACAAAAACTGCGAGAAAAATGGTTAACAAGGAACACCCGAAGCTCCCAAGCTGATTATCTATGCGCCAGGAAAGCCTCAGCAAAACTTCTACGAAAAAAAAAACGCGAACACATGAAGAGCTCCATCGAATACATCAACCAACATGCGGCCAATGGAAATTCAAAAGAGTGCTTTGCCAATGCACGGAATCTGACAAAAGATTTCCACCCAAGATCTACAGCCATCAAAAATGAAAATAATGAACTTAAGACAAGTGAACGTGATGTGCTGGCAGTGTGGCGATCCCACTTTCAAGACCTACTCAATAGGACGAACGAAGTTCATCCTATTCGAGCAATTGCTCCATCAACTGAGGAGATTTTTGTCCCTTACCCAGCAATAGAAGAAGTGGAAGCTGCCATTAAAAAACTGAAAAATGGCAAATCACCAGGTTTCGATGGAATTCCCGCAGAACTTCTGAAAAATGGAGGAGCAGCTCTGGTCTCACGTATATACGATCTGATTCTTGCAATCTGGGACCAAGAAGAACTACCTGCTGAATGGAAAACAGCTCTCATTGTTCCGCTACATAAGAAAGGTGACCGTCTAAAGTGTGAAAATTATCGTGGCATCGCACTGTTGAACACTGCATATAAAATACTAGCTAATGTTGTACTTGCTCGACTCATCCCGTTCGCCGAATCTATCATCGGCGACTATCAGTGTGGTTTTCGTCCCAACCGCTCAACCACAGATCAATGTTTTACATTAAGGATGATTCTGGAAAAATGTTGGGAGTACAACATCAGCATTCACCAGCTCTACGTTGATTTCAGGCAAGCATATGATAGTATCATCCGCGACAACCTCTGGTCCGCACTCATATGCCTTGGTATCCCAGAGAAACTTGTTTCTCTGTGCAAGCTCACAACATCGGGATCAAACTGTAGAATAGTAATCGAAGGGTCTGTTTCTGATCCTTCCGATATAACATCAGGTGTTCGACAAGGTGATGCACTCGCGCCCATACTATTTAATTTGGCGCTGGAGTACGCGATAAGAAAAAGCCGAATTGAGACACAAAACTGCATATATAACAAATCTAGTCAGGTTCTTGGCTATGCAGATGATATTGTGCTTCTTGGACGTAGAACAAGCGATATCAAGGATAGTCTCTCTCAGCTTGAAAGAAATGCTAAACGACTTGGATTATGCATTAACACCGGCAAGACTAAACTTTTAACAACATCCAGGAATATACCTCCCGGCAATCTGAATACTGGCGACTATGAAGTGGAACGTGTAGAAAACTTCAAATACCTCGGGTCTGTAATAACATCGTCAAATGACATGCAGGCAGATATTAAAGCCCGTGTCTCAGCCGCATACAGAGTTTTCTACGCATACTCAAAACTTTTGCGATCCAAACATCTTTCGCAGTCGTGCAAACTCACACTTTACAAAGCATTAATCCGACCTGTGCTCACATTTGGAAGTGAAAGCTGGACACTGACTTCCTCCGATTGTAGAATTCTATCAACATTCGAGAGGAAAGTCATACGAACAATTTATGGTCCATGTAAAGTTGCTGAAAATCAGTATAGAATCCGAATGAATCATGAAATCAGACAGCTTCTTGGAGGCTGCGATGTAATCGGATTCATTAAATCCAACCGGATCAGATGGTTTGGTCATGTAGAAAGGGCTCCATTGGAAAGAATGATAAAAAAAGCGTCCCAACAACAACCAGCTGGTGTTCGTCGAAGAGGAAGACCTAGACAACGCTGGCGTGATGACATCATCCAAGACCTTCGTGATATAGGATGTCGAAACTGGGGTCAACTGGTCATGGAACGAGATGATTGAAAGCTGGTGGCACAGACGGCAAAATCCCTTCATGGGATGTAAACGCCAGAGAGAGAGAGAGAGAGAGGTTGCGATAGTGTGATCTTTCGGTAATATTTCCGAATGCAATTTTCGCAAGGAGGGATCATTTTTTTATTTGTATATTTTTTTCAATCTCCGGATGTGAGAACCAGAATTCCTGTAAAATATAGTTCAATTCTTTCCATATGCATTAAATTCTGAGTTTCCTTCTGATTCTTAACTACCCGACCAGCATTATGTAAGGGCAAGGGTTTATATCTGGACCGGGTCTTGACGGTTTTCCATGCCACTGATAGGGGATCACCGATACCGAATCAGGCACTGTAAACAGGTGTTGATCAATAATATAACGACTCAAACTATCCAAAACCGATAAGGTACTTCTACTAGAACTGGGCAGGGACCGGATCATTTAAAATAGGGAATTTACTAATTTACTACTATATACATTACCAAATGTCCAATTTTTGAAAAAAAAAAAAAAATTATGAAAATATTGTAACTTTATTACTTACCTATATACAGTCATAACGTAGAGAAGCAATAACCAAAGTATATCTAAAATTTTGCAAACTATGGATATCTAAAATGGATAATACTCTAGTGAGTTTTAACCAAATGAAATTTATTCAAATGAAATAAGGCTAAAGGCTACAAACAGTAGTAGTAGTGAATTCAGGTATGAATTCTGATAAGGGTCGGATGGAAATAACCTATTAGAACTTACTTTATTAAACCCTGATTCGGCACGGATCATAATAGAGCGAACAAATTGGATGACAACTCATCTTATTTTATATTTATTATTAAAATCACATACTTTGGTCTGAAAGACCTAAGTATTACATTCTCGAGCCAAAAGTGAAATTTATACCCCCACATTCTTTGGAATTTCTCGAAGTTTTAGGACCTACTGATTCTCAAAAAGCAAAAAAAAAAAAATATATATATGTCTGACGGCCTGCCGTCACAACCGACGAAATCTAGAAAACCGCTGGAAGGATTTAAAAATGTTTGTTTCTAAAAATAGGTATACTCAATGGTAAGAGCCAAAAGGACAATGTGTTCGGTAACTGTCCTGGAAGTGTGTCAAAAAATCATCAAGTGTGCCAAAACAAGGAAATTTGCATATTTTTTGCTTAAAAAACGTTCATTTTAAGTGATTACGAATAGGAATATTAAATTTGAAGAAATCTTGATGGTCGGGATTGGTATGTGAGACCAAAAGTTAGATTATTGCATTATAAGTATGTCAAAAAAATGTTGTCAAGTGTGTCAAAAGAATGATTTTCATTTTTTTACACAATTTTTGGGAAAAAATGAAATTAATTATTTGTATGACATGAACTTTTATTATTATTATAGAGAATTATGGCATTATAAGTTTGTCAAAAAAATAATGTCAAGTGTGTCAAAAAATAATTTCTTTTATTTTTTTAGCCAATTTTTTGGAACATGAAATTGGACATGGAAATTTTTGTATATGTGAAAAACATGTAAAATCAGCAAAAAATATGCAATTTTGGAAATGAGGTTTTAATTTTGTATATTTAGGTATTGAAATTCATTGACATCAATAAAAAAAATTTTCTTCGTTTTTAGTTTTTTTTTACCTCGTATTAAGATACAGGGTGATGAAAAATCAAAAAATTGCTCGACCCTTGTGTATTGAAATGGCTCTACAGTCAAAACTACTGAACTGATTTTAATGTTATATAGCTCGAAATGTAGGTATTGAGAAAAGCTAATCAAAATAATAATAATAATAATATGACCTTTAACACTTTCTTTTAGAGAAATAACGGTAAAAAATTCAAATTCGATTTTCTAGAAATGCACATCTTTTAAATTTTGCTTTTTTTAATATATGAAAGGTACATATGTTACTAACATTTTATAAAAAATTTAGGAGGGGAAAATTAGGGGATGGTGCTATTGATCGAAGGTCTGTAGGGTCGCAGAAGCGAGTGAAAAATAAAATAATATATCATAAAATATTATATCTTAAAATATTTCACCGACAAAACAAAACAATAATCTATCAGATGATTGATATTTTCAACATAAAAAAAGTCTATCAAGTAATGTTTGCCGCGCCCTATTCCCATTTTCAAGGTCATCGGAAGTGACGGAAGAATTCTATATATTTACCCGAAGTTTTTTCATTTAGTAAATAAAACGAAAATGAAAAATGAATCTAAAACACAAATTCAAATACAAAAACGTAAAAATATTTATTCAGGTGAAGTAATAACGAAACCGTTCACCACACTTTTTATACCCCACGGTTACGGTGATCGCTTCATTCCACGCCGTTACATGTTAAATGCAAATATTCATAAATTTTAATGTCAATCAACAAGCAATTAAAAAAGTTAATGATATTGCTGAGCTTCGAAATACAAATAATTATTGGCGTAGAGATAAATTCGATCAAACTATGAGGGATATATTTCAACTTTACAGACCTAATTTAATTTTATCATTTCATGATGCTTTTAATAAAATTACTTTTAGTAAAATGAATTCCAGCCAACAATCAACATTTGTTCCACAGGACTGGTTTTGGAAGAAGACAACATTCAAAAAATAAATTAATGTAAGCCTCTTGTATTTTGATTTGTATAATTTTTGTTGATTTATTTTTGTACTGCTAAATTATTTTCTGTGTTAGCTAAATTATAGTTTCTTTACATTATTCTGTGATTCATAAATAAGAGATTTCCAAGTGTAATTTGTTTGTCATAGATTCAATCGTTTTCCGGTTTAATGTTTTGTTTTGTTTGAAAAAAGTCCAATTTTTTTTACAAAAATCTGACACATGGCATGATTAAGAAACTAGAGTTTTATAACGTAAAAAAATTTGTTTTTCAATTTGGATAAATATTTTTTGGATCATTTGACATTTCATAAATTCAGAATCTTTGAAAACCTTTTCATGCGTTTCTTTTAAATTTAAACCTCTACAGTTAGAGGTTTTTGTTTGATCAGCTTCAACAAAAAAGTTTGCAACAATCCCCAACAACAAAAATTTGCACAAAGCATTAAACCTAGCTGAACGCTTTGCTCTGAACTCCACTGTTTTGGAAACTCCTAAAGAAATACCCCAAATCCAGTCTTCAGGAGTTAATATGAATGAACTTCACTTCAAACCCAAAATAGTCGCTAAACTTTTAAAGGGGTTAAACATCAACAAAGCATCAGGAATGGACAATATTCCACCCATTATTTTAAAAACCTTTTCCAAAGAACTTGCACCAACTTTAACTAAAATATTCTACCAATCCTACAAATCTGGTAATTTCCCTCGTGCTGGAAGTTGGCAAATGTCCAGCCCGTCCCCAAAAAGGGACCAAAATCCGACATCTCAAATTATAGGCCAATAGCTTTACTATCGGTCCTATCCAAAGTCTATGAGCATTATATTAATACACATATTTCAAAATTTCTGGAAGAAAATCATTTAATATCCGACAGCCAATACGGTTTTCGAAACAAAAGATCAACTACCGATCTATTAAACTATGTAGCGCATTGTTGGAACAGCATACTTGATAAAGGTGAAACATACGTTATCGCTTTAGACATCTCCAAGGCATTCGATCGAGTCTGGCATGCCAACTTAATCAACAAGCTCGTTGCGTACGGTTTTCATCCCAATGTTGTGAAGCTGATTCAAAATTTTCTATCCAACCGATACATTTCGGTAACCTTAGACGGATTTTCTTCTGAGTCTAAACTAATTAACGCTGGTGTACCCCAAGGCTCAGTATTGTCCCCAACCCTATTTTTGATTTATATCAACGAATTGTTGAAAATCACCAGTAACCCAATAAATAGTTTTGCAGATGATAGTACTCTGCACAAGTCGTTCGAGCCCCTTCCTTCAAAAGGTAAAATGCACGAACGAATTAACCCTGCCCGGAGAGACGCTGCCATAAACGTGAACCAAGACCTGAATAAAGTCGCCGACTGGGGTGACCAAAACCTTGTCAATTTCAACTCCACCAAAACACAGCTGTTGATTGTTTCCAGATTAAAGACCGAGTTCCCCAAAGATATTTTATTTAGTATGTGTGATGAACCAATAGGCGAATGTAAAAACATTCGTTTATTGGGTGTCACAGTTTCAAATGACCTACTCTGGAACGATCATGTAATGGCGATGGCAAAAGGCGCGTCTAAAAAACTCGGCCTCCTAAATAGATGCAAAAAATTTTTCACTCCATACCAATTGCTCCATGTTTATAAGTCCTATATTCGTCCCTGTATGGAGTACTGCTGTCAAGTTTGGGGTGCTGCCTCTGTTTCCATCTTGGCCCTCTTGGACTCTGTTCAAAAGCGAGCTATACGAATTGTAGGTGATCGAACTTTGACATCAAAACTTGATTCCCTACAACATCGTCGCACTGTTGCTGACCTCGTTGTTTTTTACAAATATCGTCATCAGCAGTGCTCAGATGAAATCAGCGGCATCATGCCTCAAACTTATTCTTACCCCCGTTCCACTCGGCAATCGGCTGCCGCAACCAGTGAAACGGTAAAGATCCCGCGCTGTCATACTGGCAGATCGCAGAGAGACTTCTTTGTCCGAACTGCGTACAAATGGAATAGTTTGCCGGAACACTTAGTCTCAGGTGGCTTCAACCCACAGATGTTTAAAAAAAGCGTTAATCTACACCTCAGAACGCCAGTTGTTGTGGGACCCAGGTGACCCAGGTGACCTAGGTCTTAAAAGGTATTTATGTGTTGTTGTGACACATATTCTAAACCCAAAAATTTTTGTTGTATTTTTGTTGTACATATTTAATCCCCGGTTGTTTGAACATATCTTCGATAGCTTTTTTAATTCTCCATTTAACTAGTTTTGTGTTTTTTGATCGTGATTTCTTATTATGCTATTTAGTTAAATTTTTGTTTATGTTTGTCAAAAACGGCATGCTAACTCTTTGAGAGATATTTCTTATTCACGATTTAGCTAACTCTCATTTAGCAAATGTTCAAGCAACCGAGCATTATTATACTATCAATGAAAAATATAAAAAGATTTGAAAAGAAGAAATTAATTTTTTTCTTAGAAATAAATTATTATGATATTTCGTATTAATTGCATGACGTATGATGGAGTAGGCTTGCAGTGTGTTTTTCATATATTGTCATACATTGTTCTGTGGTAGATTTGATATTTTTTTGTTCGTTAAAACGTTTCAAAATTGCATAAATGTAGTATTGTTTATATGTGACTAATTTTCTTTTTAAAATTTGCTTGATATCTGTTTGTTTGTACTTAGTTTTTTTATTTAAACTAATCTGATACATCAGATTCTACATGTACACAAAACTGTCTGATCTCGGAATCTACCTTTATCTAGCGGACATCCTGCGCTTGGAATTTTTTTTTAAATAAAAGGTTTTGTGTAGTAGTAATTAGAATATGTGTCACAACAACTGTTACGAAGCAGTTATTTGAAAATAACTATCAGTATATGTGCTGAGGTGAATACGTTGAAATTGTTTTTCCGATTCTATGCAGTCGATGTAAACTCGTCCTTTTCGTTCTATTTATTTTTGAAACAATAAGGTTCAATAGAATTTGGTAACGCCTATGGCATTGCAGTGGATATTCTCAAATGTCAAGCTAATCCAAAAGTTAAAAAACTTACAATTTGTTATTCTATTTTGTTTTATGCTCATTGGCGGGATGGAATCTAAAAGGAAAGATTTATAAAAAATATTAATAAAAATTCAAACATTTCATTTCGTAAACTTAGCTTAAATTCTCAAATCTTGAATTTGTTCATCATGAGTTGGATCACTGAAGTTGTTTTATAATAATTTGTTGTCATCTAAGTTGGAATCTAGTCTGCAACAAATTAAATAAAGTACTTTAATTTAATGTTTATACCTACGGTCAAAACCAATTCTTCTGTCAAGACTTCGTTATTGTCGTTATGTCGTATACTTAATTAATTTCAAATTGATTATATTCATATCTACACAAATAATAATTATGAGTTGAGGCACCGTCGTTTTGATGTTGCGTTTGTCGTTTTTGGTTGACGGAAGAGTTGATATATATTTAATCAATTGTTATTTTATTATGTGCCAATAGTAAGTGAAATCATCAAGATATTTAGAATGTGCCATTATTATTGAAATAGTCAAGTTAGTGTGTACGTCATTCAGATCATCATATCCATTGCTGTTTACTGTTTTTGATAAAGTCATGATTGCCAACAGGGCAAATAAGATATAGTCCAATGTTGTTCTTGATAAAACAGAAAAGAAAACTTGTTTTGGTATAAAAATAAACTTGAAAAATTAGACTATTTGTAACTGTAGTAATTTATCGTCATCCACGTCATCCATGATTAATATCATCATCCATGATTAATATAATTTACAACAGTCATCTATTGCAACAGTTTATTTGTGTTATGATTCAACAATCGCCTATTATTTTGGTGCAACAATAATTTTGATGATATTTTTCACGAAAGTATTTGCAACAATAATTTTGATGATATTTTTCAACGAAAGTTTTTGCACGAAAAGTATCATAAAATAATGTTTTTCTCCAACCGGACTAAAAATTGCACTTTTTGTTTCGATATATTTTACAAAAAATATGTCACTTGTGTATTGCATCTAGTTGTCATGGTAGCAGTCCCAAAAACAATCATTTTTTGTCCTAGCACAAAAAATAAAGAAATCTATATTTCTATGCAAAACAAAAATCAAAGTTTAAATAGAAAAATTTCTTATTATTTGACAAAAACTTGAAATGGTTGCTTGGATTTAGTTTGAGATGTAAATGAAATATAATTTATTCTCTTCCATTTAATTATATCAGCTTTATTTGTATGTTTTTTCGATAATAATAGTATGTATTATTGTATTGTTTTCTAACCTATAGCCTAATGAACTTAACCTAGTGCCTAATGAACATTTTATTCAATTGGTATGATTCCAATTGGTCAAATTGTTTTGATTTCATTAAAATTATTTTCAAATTATAATCACAATTGCTTTGATAAGTTTTGTTCAAAAATCAAATTTTAATTTAAACTCTCTTATTTCGTTTAGTTGAACTTGGTTGATTGTATGAGAAGGGCGTTTTTTATCATCAGGGTTTTTTTATTAAGAAATTTGATTTATCAATTAAAACAATAAAGATTTATTGTTTTAATTGAAGAAAATGTTTTTATTTTTTATAATACACAATTCTTTTTTATAATAAAATCTTTGTCAGAGAATAAAGTATTGTAATCGATTCGTGAATAATGAATTTTATTCTCTCGCAAATTAAAATTCTCGCTCGTGCCTCGCTCAAATTTTAAACTTTTGCTTGAGAATAAACTACTTCATTATTCACTCATTGATTAAACTACTATTAAATGTTCAATATTTTCAAATTTTATTAAATAATAGATTAAATAACGGTTGGAGAAAAAATTTTTGCTCGTCACAAAACCCATCATTTTTTGTCCTAGTGAAACAAATAACTACAGTTTTTTCAATAATGAAGATGTATCGTAGCAACATTAATTTTTTTTAGGATAAAAAAATTAAAGTCAAAGATTGCTTGCTTGTACTTTGATGTTGCATAATCGTGGCCCATCAGTGTCATTCTGAGTTTGACAAAGATGTTACTTTACTACTAAGTAAATCTTGAAATCAAGTAACGATAATCAAAAGCAAATATCAAAATATGTATTTTTTTCTGTTTTTACGAAGTTTGTAACATCATAATTACAAGAAACTCATAAAAACGAAGAAAATAAAGTAAAATATGACATTGCAAAATTCTTAAAATGTTATCACAACACATTTACTGAATTCACGCTAATGGTTCATATATTAATATATCTCATAACCGACGAATTAAATGCGTCATTTCCAACAGAATAGAGATATCAACGTATAAAGTTGTTGCAAAAAAAAAAAAATGGAAATAAAACGAAATAAAACGAAATGAATAGGAAAAAAGTCTTCAAGGAAAATTGAATATTCCTCTTTTGTAGTTGTCATTTAAAGGAACATTATGAGAACTAAATGAATCTTTTATATTTCGTTTTGTGAATGTCATTTTTGATTATGAAATTGTTGAAATTATGTTACGAATAATAAAGAAGAATTACTTTTACGAAAATTTTTTCATGACTTTATACTCATTGAAAATGTGCTTACCATAGAGAAGAAAAACACTGTCACTTTTCGTATTGTCACAGAATACTGAAAGAAATATATGGGTTAAATTTTTTTCCCATCAGAATAAGTTCATACTTTCTCGATTCCACTCAAAAAAAAATAGTTCAAATTTTTAATAAAAAACTTTTCTTTGAATAATTAACCAAATAAATTTCCTTTTGACTTTTCCTTATTTTAAATTTTACTAAATATTTATTTGGTCAATTTTTTAATTAAGTTTTCTCATTTAAATCAAGTAAAAACAACAAATCTTTTGATCTTTTTCAATTTACATTTCATCAAAACATTGTTGTTGTTTATTATACAGATGAAAAACTTAACTTAATAAAATAATTTTCATTTTACTGTTTTTAACCTCAAAAACAATTAATAAATTCAAAATATTTAGATATTTTTTTTGACCATTAAAAATAATTTGAGCTTTTTAATCTTTTAGCACAAGACTTAAGTTTTGATATAAATTTAAATTAAATTATATTTCTAGTTCTTTGTAAGTTAGTTATTAATTTAAACTTTCAAGGATTTTATTGAGTTAAGAAAAGCTTTTGTGGCGGATAATTTGGTTTTGTTTATGATTTTGATTTGAAAGTTTTTTGTTTTATAAAAGTTTTAATTGATAATTAGAATGTATGAGTAATACTTTAATTGATCGAAATTATTACCAGTTAAATTTAAAGTTGAAATTGAAATAAGTGGTTTTAAATTGTAAATTCAGTTTTTAATTAGGTTGAAAAGTTGTTCAAATAGTTTGTCCAAATATTTTTTATCGTTGAACCTGTGTTGTTTAGAATGTGACTTTTAAGTCGATGTATAAAATCAATATATCATAATCGGATGCCTTCTTGTGTTTCATTAAGGTAAAACCCGTGTTTACGATTTGTAATTTATACAGCTTCATAGCTATTCTTTAAAAAATCACGTAAATAAAAACATAAAAACATAGCAGATGCAAAACGGCTTTTGAGAGGAATAAAATTGAATTATTAACTATCGATTTGACCAACCAAAAAAGAACCAAGGCCTTTAAAAAGGTTGTTACATTTTAAGAGGGTAATTACGCATAAGCAACAGGCAACCGAAATAATTTAAGATTAAGTGTCTCGAAGGCTTTCGAGTGTCTTCAAAAAAAAATTTGAAGAATTTTTAAACATTTCTTTTGACAAAGACAAATCGTATAAACATAAGCGTTGTCAAAAAATAAAAATTATAAGTAAAACAATTTTTCTGTTTTTCCAAATTCTTTTCATCATTTTTGTAATTCATTTTATTTTTTGAAGTATAAATAAAAGAAGTAATTCCTTCTATTATCATCATATACATATGTCTTAAATAAAACGTACAACTTTATATTAGTATAAGGTTCGTACAAATATATATTATATCAACTTCCATTAAGAAAATTCTCTTTATTTTAAGATTTTTTTACTTTCAAGCAAAATGTCACGTCCTTGATTTAAAACATAAAAATAAAAATAGGAAAACTCATTCAATTGCACGGTTTCTTCGTTTTCTTCTCACCACAATAAATATTAAAATTTTTATTTTATTTCCACTATTTTTCGTCATCATTTAACCATATTTTATTTCCAACATATATAGCTGAGCGGAGTACTCATACGTCTATATTTAACTACTTCATATTTTCTTAAGTATTCTTAAAGTATGTACATTTTTTATGATAAATACAAGTAAGGATATTAAATTATCATTAAAAGAATAAAAAATCTTTTCAAATCGAAAAATTATAGTTTTCGGATCTTTACATTTTGTAGGAAAGTAAAATAATTCTTTATAAACTAAGAAAGAAGAATGCATATGATAGATATATTAGTTTTCTTCTCGGAAAATTATTTAGATAAAATTTTAAGTTTTATTGTTCAATTTGTGGATGCAAATAGGTTAAATTGAGTGAGGTCAAGTATTCAACTTTGTAGGATAATATTTTTGGTATAATTATGTTAGAAGATTTTCGTTTTTTTGTGAAATTACTGCTGAAACTGCTTGATCTTTTATTAGTTTGTAATGATGATTTGGATTTTAAATTTTGAACGATGTTTTTGATTGGCAATGCCGAGAAAACCTTTCTCTAATCGACAGTAGTTTTAGTGCAACATTTGAGCAGTTGAATACGTAAGGTACTAAAGATCTCTATAAAAGTTTTGGCTTACAGTACTGTAAAAAATAAAACTGCATCTAAAAAATTACGAGATGAATTGGATAGACGAAATTAAAACCTCAAATATCAAACAAACAATACTCATTGTAGACATAAAAAATTCTGCCTTTGAAGAACTGATGCACGACACCAAGCACATTAAAGTACGAAAGTCAGTAAACACTAAAACTTTTCATGAGGTGAAATAAAACTATTTTTAGTTTATTCCAGCAAATGTTCTTGGACCGTACCATTCATATTAATACACAAAAAAGCAACTCAAAAACGAATGGCGATTAGTTTTCGATTTTTTTAAATTGTAAAATGCCGCCATTTCAAATAGTTTAGCAGAACGTTGCGTTTTAGTTTAGTATAGAACGTTTAGTAGTCCGTTTATTTAATCAAATAGTAAATGCCTCATTCAAAAATATTTATTGCGCGTGAAAAACTAAATGTTACAAACCAAAGTATTTATAACAATATTAAATCTAAACTAAAGCACGCCGTCTTTATCGTAAGATTTGTATTAAAATATATCACTAAGACTGTGTTCCAATTGATTCTAAATTACAATAAACTTAATAAGAACTGAATTCGACAAAAACAAGGTAACAATTATTGAAATCACTTGCAATTCTTATAATTATCTGGCCAAACTATAATTATCTGGCCGAATAATTATTAATCTATGGTTATAGCGAATTGTAAAGAAAACAAAAAATTCTAGACATATAACCATCCTCGGGAAAGTATTACTGAGCATGTTTATTTTTATTTATCCCAATTAAATTCTCTAAAATGTAATGACATAATTGAATTTGACCAATCACATTGCAATTGCAATAATAATAGGCCAGTTATCACGAATAAACAACTATCACGAGTATTTTATTTTTTTGTGAAACATTTATGAATTAATATATTTATAAATTAGTAAATGTCTTAAAATAATATTTCTTGACGAATCCAACCTTTTTTTCTGCAAAATAGTTTTCATAGTAAAGATATTAGATCTGCCATTTATAATATTTTTCTGGATGTGTGTTTATTTTTAATTTGCGATAATTTTAACTTTGTTTGACGACTCGAAGGGTTTATAGTAAGCCAGAAAAAATAAACACAATCGACGTATAATGCATAAAACATAAAAAAAACATAAACAAATCAAAAATTAGATTTGTTATCGTTAGTTGACAAAAATATTTTAAACGAAGTCCTCTCGATCGCTGAAAAATTTTCATAATTTTTTGGATTACTACAGTCAACTAAAAATTAAATACATTCATAAATAAATAAATTACTAGATGATTCAATTATCGAACATAGTCTCATTACATAGAATTCTCCTCTTTTACTTGTTCCAAAAAAGTCATAAACGGATAAAAATAGATGGTGCGTCTAGTGGTTGATTTTAGGAAGTTGAACGAATGAGTTGTTTTTCCTTTACCAAATATTAATGAAATTTTGGATCAATTAGGCCATTCAAATTATGCAGTGAAATTAGAACATGTGTTGTTATATGAGAGCAATTTCATATAGATTCTGCATGCAGAAAAATTCTGTAAGATATCCTTAGGATGAAAATGATGCTAGTGAAGTATATTCCTTTAACAGCTGTATTTATTTTTTCTCCCTCGAGAATAACTAAGTATTTATATAAAATATACATAAATTTTGTATAAACGACCTTTAAAACTAAAACAGTTATTATTTTCTTAAAATAAATATTTAAAAATGCAGAAAATTGAATTTTTTTGGTAGAAATTTTGATTTTTTGCGGTAATTTTTAATAGGTAAACTTTTTAGTTTATGGTATTAGAAATTCAAAAAAAATCATTCAAATCCATTCATTATAGCTGGGTTCCGTCTTTTTCATTTATAATGACTAATTGCACTGGATTATATAATGTAGTCAATATCCACTAGTATGGTAAAAAAATTCAATGAGTGATTAAGTTTTGATATCTTCAATGCGTTTTACTGAAATGTTTTTAAACATTTTAAGTGCATAGTTGTATGTAGTATTACAAAGTTGTTGATTGTTCATGTTAAATACAATAACTCAGTTGGTTGTAACGACATATTTTTTTTTGCAAATAATTAAATTAACTTTTATACTGGCCCTCGAGTAAACATTCGTCTGCACATATTGTGTGTAAATAAAGTATCAAACTGGCGCGTGTAAATATATTCTATTTTCGAACATCGAATTGAGAAATAAAGCAGAAATCTAATGAAAAATAGAAAAATCTATATACCATAGTCAGTATCTGCTAGCATGTTAAAAAAATAAAATTCGATGAGAGATTAACTTTTGAAATCTTCAATGCGTGTTGAATTTTGCTTCTTAAAACTTTTATGTCAGTATATGTATAAAGTGTTTGACTTTATATTTAAAACAATAACTCAGTTGGTTGTAACGACACACGTTTTTGCCAATAATTTTATTAACTTTTATACTGACCCTCGAGTATACATTCGTCTGCACTGATTGTGTGTAAACGAAGTACCAAACTGGCGCGTGTAAATAAATCTCTATTTTTGAACTTCAAATTCAAACGAAAATCAATCAAACGAAATTCAATCAAACGAAAAAGAAATCCAATGAAAAAAGTAAAAAAATTAAAAAATCCCGTTGTTGATATCCGCTAGCATGTTAAAAAAACAAAATTCAATGAGAGATTAACTTTTGACATTTTCAATGCGTGTTGTTGACTTTTACT
Source organism: Diogma glabrata (assembly GCA_963693315.1). Classification (NCBI taxonomy): domain Eukaryota; kingdom Metazoa; phylum Arthropoda; class Insecta; order Diptera; family Cylindrotomidae; genus Diogma; species Diogma glabrata. The sequence goes on from CAVNZG010000235.1 coordinate 46,759, forward strand.
ACTTAAAAGTTTTATTTTTAAAAAATTTATATACCGAAATTTTTTAAAACATTTTAGGTGCATAGTTGTAAGTATTATAAAGTTGTTGATTTGAAAAATGTAAAGGGTATTTAATAATAAGGCGCAATAAAATATAATCTACTAGGCAATACTACTCGAAGATCAGTGATAGTTAATAACATGAGAATTAAACCAAACATTGCTCTTATTTAACGAACAGTGATCAACCAGGAATCTGCGTTTGGAAAAGGAAATAACCTTAAAAGGAATTTATGTTTGGAAAAGAAAATAAATTTGAAAGGTATCTGTTTTTGGAAAGGATGTTCATACCGAGGCAATTGAGTTTTAAAAAAAAGCAATTGCATAGGAGTTGGTATTAGCAAGGGAAGTATTTATAGTTGTAAGTCGAGTTTTGAATTGTATTTTTGTAATTACTAAAAAAGACAATATTATTTATTACTTAAAACTCCTATTATTTGATAGTAGATTGAAGAAGAATGTAGATAAAATTAAGATACAGGCTCTCTTAGATATAGACAAAAACAAAGGATGTTAGACTGATTGTAGTCAGATGGACTTACCAAAAGACTTAAGATATGATGCTCCTTTTATATTATTCATATTAAACATAGGGAATTCAATCTGGATTTATTTTGCTTTCACTGATATGTATTAAAGCTCAGCTAAAATAAAAGTTCTATTTTTATATTTTTCATGTTTTATATTTGAATATATATTTTTTGACTTTCCATATTTCCCTGCTTTAAAATTTTAACATTTTTTTCATACGTGTTTTTGATGCATTTTAGATTATTAAAACAAAATTAAATAAACTTAAAAAATTAATCCATTAGTTAAGCAAAAACGAAAAATTTATTTTATTCAAAAACAAAAATAAATAATTTCATGAACTCAAGAGAAATCGTAACAAATATTTTGAGATTATTTGCTTGTTAAGTAAACAAAATATAAATTATTTGTTGAATTAAAATTTTGTTAGGACATTAATGATCTAGATTCTAGTGTAGAATTTTATTTTCTATGTTTCCGTTATTTTTAATCTCTCTCAAACATTTTTATGCTTATTTCTTTATTATTAACATTAATTAAAACAATAACACGCAAAAAAAATAAATTTCCTTTTTATTGATTTTTAATTAAAATTTAAATTTACACATTTTCCGTTTTAATTCCCCCCACATTTAACAACAAACAAACAATAAATATATAAATATAAATTTCACCAGCTAGAGAGGAAACGAATAAAAATTGCAAGTAAATTTATGTAACAGTAATTTTTGTTACCTTCTCAGGAAAAGTAAAGAAATTTTATACCATTTTGAAATTAATCTGTTTACATTATATTACAATTTTTTTGTTTTTTTTCCTGTTTGTTGTGACATTGACATTTAATTTATGAAACAGGTAAACAACAATAAATTGCATGAAAATAATAAAAAATGTGGTTCGAAAGCAGTAATAAAATGTTACTAATTTTATTAGTAACAAAACTTTTTATATTGTAATATTAGTAAAATTAAAAATACATGATGAGTGGAGATTATTTTGATTAAACAAGCATAACAGCGCATATATAATTATTGGTAGGTAGTACTAACGAAGACAACGCAAAAAATGTATGTCATAGTTGAAACAATAGCCAGTATAAATTAAAGTCTGAACTTGTACTATCGATCCCCCTGATCTCTGTTCTGGTAATAAAATCCTTTATAAATATTTGAAAATTTCTTATTGAAACTTTGTCCAGACGGACACATTCAAGTCATTAAACGACATTTTATCGTATACTATCTCACTTATTTTCTGATCATTTGTGTGGAAGTTAGCAACTCTGCTTTCGTTAATAGCAGGTGGTTTAAGCTTGTTAAAAGCTAGAACTGACTTGATAACTTTAAAATATTTAAGTTTTGTATGACGGGGAAGCTTGATACTATTTGCATCACTAGAAACAATTTTGCTCGGTTAAGATTCGGTTGAAATGAATTAACCCTGTAAATATTGACAAGTCTCCAAGTGTGAGAGTACACCACATGATGTAAAACATCCTCAGAAAACGTGACATGTCAGACGAACGCAGATCTGTGGTAGCTCCCTAAGTAGCATAGTTCCTGAATTTACACATAGAGTCGACTTAGTGACAACAGCAACATTTCAAACTTGAGACTTAATATATCTTAAGTTGATGGAATAATGAAAAGAAAGCACGTTTTAATTTTTTCATTAAACTACCGATTACCGAAGTTTCAAGAACATACATAGCCAGCGTATTGATTCGATTTTCTTTATATTTCATTCACTTTCTTAATCTTAAAACCAACCAGTTGTTCCGAAAAAATATGCAAGAATGTGTTAAAACGCTGGCGCATTGCAATAGATTTCAATAAGTTTTAAAAGATCGATGACGCTGAAAGTGGTCACATATTAGTAGACTCAACGATAAAATCGATTTCTGATTTCCAAACCTCGAAATTAGAAATTGATTATATTTGTTTTTCATTTGCAATTCGTTCAAGCATTTATTTCAGTTTCGTTTTACTCATCATCGTTGCCATTAATTTTGATGATCCCATTTAATGGTCAAAATCATAAATATTTCTCATCACAAAGTGTAGACTGATATAGATTCCATTTTTTTGGTTTCACTCTCTAAATTGGTTTCAGATGAATCGACAAAAATATATGAACAGAAAAAAAAAAATAAACACGAAAAATAGGGAAAAATTGAAAACACAAATAATTGAAGAAAATGAAAACGTTTGAAAATATAAATGTTTCATATTCAATTTATATTAACAACAAGAGAAAAATATGTTCATTTATTTTTTTTATTCTTAGTTTTTTATTCATTTTATTCTATCAATGAATATTATTTTAAGATAATATAAATAATATTGAAATAGATAAAGAAATTACGAAGAATAATAATATTTCTGAAGACGAGAAGATATTGATCCAAATATAATCAAGTTTTATTTTTCGTTTTATTCATATCTTGTTTGTTTTTTTTGTGATCATCATGAAATATGAAAATGTCTATTTTGATGATGATGATGAGCTTTTTCGTCAATTATCTTCATTTAATTTTCTTCTCTTAGATTATATTTTTATTTCTTAATGAATATATAATAAGAAATACGGATATTGATAAAAGCAATGACCAAGACCGACAAGATTATTTTTAGTTTAATTTATATTGATTAGATTTGATGGGATGGAAATAAAATGTTTTTGGAATCGGTTATATACAGATAAAATAAAAGTTATTACACATAATCAACTATATTAAAGAAAATAGGTTTTCTATTTTTTCAGATTGGTTGAATGACGAAAGCTTCTAAACATAAATTATTGATAGTAAATTCGGCAAATAAAATTTGTAATTGAACAAATTATTCTTAGTATAAAAATATTTTTACCACAAAGAATTTTTATTGTTTATATAAATAATTAATATTCAATTTTTTTGGAAATCGAAGCTTCATTTATTTATTTATATAACGTTTGGTTTATTAAGTATGGTTTAACATCATTTGTTCTGATTTATTTTATACGGAATAGTACAATTTTCATTCACTTTAGTTTAAAATACCTAAGTGTTAAAATATCGAGTCAAATGTCAAAATAATGCAACAACTTTTTGGCCATTTTCTACGTCTTAGGACAAAAACGGACATATTTTACAACAGCATAAAACTGCCCATCTGTTTGCCGCCCTACCATCACAACTGACAAAAACTAGAGGAGCGTTTTCAAAAACTTTTGTTTCTAAAAATAGGTATTGTGTATGATAAGAGACAAAAAGGCGATTTTTCGATTACTGTACCGAAAGTTTATCAACAAAATCAAAATTAACAGTGTGACAAAAATATTGCATATTTTGTCTTTAAAAAACGTTTGTTTGAAGTGATAATGTTATTAACTTCGAATGTTTAAAAATTTTGATGGTTGGCAAACTTGGCATCTGTATGTGAGTGCAAGAGTTTGATTATTGTGTTGTAAGTGTGTCAAAAAAAAATTATTATGTGTATCAAAAGAATGATTATCAAACATTGTGTTACCCAATTTTTTTTGACAAACATAAAATAGGAAACATTTTAAATAGAAAAAAAAAACTATTATTACGAAAAATAACACAACATTCTATTCAATTCAACATAAGTGAAGGCAGCTTGTATAAAATTACGAAAACAAATTCATAATCAACAATCATCAACAGAATATAAAAATAACAATAATGGTCATGAAACACATAGAATTGTTGTTGTTCTTCTTGGGTCAAAAGTATTTTTTTGGATTTGTTTTCTATAACGTTTTTTTTATACAGTAAAGGGACAGATTAAAAGTATTCGTATTTTGTTTTATGGAACATTCCTGATAAAAGGTTAGAATAAGATCGATTTTTCTAGATTGTACGGAATAGTATATAAGCGGGCATTTTTGAACAGAAGGAATTAATTGTAAAGCAAATGCTGTATCGTGCAAATAAAATTGTGTAAATAGAAGAAGTTGTTTTTAAATTTAATTGTTAATAAAGCTGAAATTTAAGTGTTATTAGGTAGAAATAAAATGTGTAATATTTTGGAAGCTGTGAATTGGAAATTTCTAAAATAAACCGTTGGAGTTTCGAAGCTGTTGCAAGAATATTCTATAAAGGAATATTGTTTACTTTACTCTTTTCTTGTTGTTGTGGAACAATTAAGGAGCTGAATACTTAATAAAACCTGGTGTTTTTGCTTACTAATCAATGGTCGAAACCAGGAAGAATTTTGGGAATTACGTTCATCGAACTGAGTGTAAGACAAATTCGAAGAGAGGTAGGAAAATTGTAACAATGTGGTACAATTTGCTGATAAGATTTCAATCATTAACAGAACTTTCTTTTTTTTTAAGGCGGCAAAAAAATCTTGACCTATTTACTCCAAATATGTAAGTATCTTAAGCCAATATCTCCTATGGCATTGATTTTCAGATTTGCCGTCAATTGTGATACGAGATATTGGAATAAAATGGTGTGTGTTTCTGTGGATATGATATCTCAAAAATAATTTGATCTATTGAGACCAAATTTGGTAAACAGGTATATTAGGCCAATGTATGTGATATCTCGAGAGTGGAGTGCATGCTGCACGAGTGGATGCATATTTTGTGCACTTTTTTAAATTGTTTGATACTTGTTAAAAGTATTTGATACTCTTGAAGTATGAACGTATTTGAGTGCTAACGTCATAAATATTTGTTTTAAATTATGTAAACATGCATACAAAATGTGCATAGAATTTTCGGACATAAATACAAAATATTTGATGTACGACTTTTGTGACTAGGTCCTTCCGATATGTTATGAATCATTCCTAGATTAATATTTTTAGTAACGTATTTACTACAAATGAAAATAGCAGTCGTATTTTTAAGTTGTAAATTGAAAATGTATGTGAGTTGATTGTATTTGTAAATGAAACGTTTATTTTTTTCGCCATTTTTTAATGATACAATTAAAATGAAAAATGAAATCAGAAATAAAAAAATTCAAATATTTAACTTTGACATATACAAAACAATATTAATTTTCCATAATTTTCTTAATATTATAAAAAAATAAATTTAATCATCTGTAAACCGACATGAAACAAGACAAACAAAAACTATTAAAAAAATTTGATAACTGTTTTAAATCACTAAAATTAATTATTCAAAGTTTGTTTTCATTACCTTTTCAAAAAGAATTTCTTTCGCATATTTTTTAGAAATACATAAGATAAAATTCATCAATTTAATATTACGAAATTATTATTTCATAAAAATTTAAATGAATCCATCATTTTAGAAAGTATAATAAAACTTATTCAGTGTTTCCATTCTCTCATTTTATATTCTTTTGTTTATTAAATTTCGTTTGGCATCGTTTTTTACTATTCGTAAGATATGCGTCTGAAATGTGTGTATATGTGCTAAGGCTTCTTATGACATGTGAACGGTATGCTACACATTATGTCCATACTATGCACAATGTGCACAGGATTTTGTATAATGCACAATTTTATGCATTTTTCAAAATGGTTTTACCGTCTGGGTACCGTAGATCAAAAATAAAAATTTATAAATCAACAAAATCTTATTCCTCCATACGGCAGAATGTTATGAGATCTTTCACGCAAAACAGCAACTTTTACAATTTTTCAAACAGAAGAATCAATTTGCGAACGGGTGAAACCTTTTAAAGTCGAAACCAGATTTTATTCCAAATTATGTTGGCTTGCTTGAGACCAATGGCTTATGAAGTTTGTATACTTTCAAATTACTGTCAGAATGGAAGCCGTCTGGCCGCGAAATATAAGTTTCATTATCCAAATATCGGTGCACAAATACCGTTACCGTATCCATCGGAACTACTTGAACTAGGTCTCATAACTGAAAATGTTTGATCATAATCTATTCAACTCTTTTGTGGGAATATTTTTACAACTAGCCGTGTTATGTATTGTGTTAAAATACCATTCGCATCTTTTTTAGTTTTAATCTTTTCTTCCATCGGGTAAATTGACCAAACTTTATTTTTTGTTTTCAGATAGAGATTGATACTCTTCTTCCCTTAAGACCTTCAAATGTTTTGCATCACTATGATTTAAACGAATGTTTCTAATAAAAAAAAATTTAGTAAAATCTTCGGTTTCGCTATTAGAGTCAAACGTTACGCTTACACTTATAATATGAATCAAGAGATTTCTAGATATCTTCATTTTCAGATTGTTCTGGCAAACATGATGCAAAGATGAATCAATTATTACTTTACCACAATTTTAAATTGTGTGAAGTAATGCAATATATCGAGAAAAAAATACATACCCCAAATTTTGTTTTTTCTGTTTTGGACCATCCTCTATCGAAATAGCCAATAAAAGTTTTGGTGTATGTCTGTGTGTGGGTGGGTGGGTGTGGGGGTGTGTGGGTGTGTGACCTTTCTGCATAGGATCTTGATGAAACTTTGGCAAATGATCCAGGTTCACATGAAAATGGTAGATCTGGATTCATTTCAAATGTGAACAAAATGATGGGGGGTCTCCCGAACACCTCTAAGTAAATAAATAAAAACTAAAACTAAAAACTAAACTAAATTTTGAATTACTTCTAATCCCGGCGTATGATCTTATGGAAACTTGGTATATAAGATTTTAGTACTGTTTCCAATATTTCTACCAACTGTACCAACTTTTGGCTTGTCACTTCCGGGTAACAGTTTTTTTTCAGGTGTTTATCCCTACTGTAGCCTACAATTACCGATCGATTGTCATGTAACGTTGGCAAAAGCTTTCAAGTAACATGAAAAAGATATTATTAGCTTTTGGAGTACATTGGATAAAGGGTTGGGAGGGCAACCATACAACAGGTGGTTTTTTCCACCATGTTTTTTATGTTTGTTGGGAGAATACAACATTCGTTCGTGAATGAATTTTGATGACACTTTGGAAAAAGATGCAAATATGTATGGCAAGGAACTGATTAGTTTTTTAGCGATAGTGGGATGGAAATAAAATGGAAATAAATGGGATGGAAATAAAATGTTTTTGGAATCGGTTATATACAGATAAAATAAAAGTTATTACACATAATCAACTATATTAAAGAAAATAGGTTTTCTATTTTTTCAGATTGGTTGAATGACGAAAGCTTCTAAACATAAATTATTGATAGTAAATTCGGCAAATAAAATTTGTAATTGAACAAATTATTCTTAGTATAAAAATATTTTTACCACAAAGAATTTTTATTGTTTATATAAATAATTAATATTCAATTTTTTTGGAAATCGAAGCTTCATTTATTTATTTATATAACGTTTGGTTTATTAAGTATGGTTTAACATCATTTGTTCTGATTTATTTTATACGGAATAGTACAATTTTCATTCACTTTAGTTTAAAATACCTAAGTGTTAAAATATCGAGTCAAATGTCAAAATAATGCAACAACTTTTTGGCCATTTTCTACGTCTTAGGACAAAAACGGACATATTTTACAACAGCATAAAACTGCCCATCTGTTTGCCGCCCTACCATCACAACTGACAAAAACTAGAGGAGCGTTTTCAAAAACTTTTGTTTCTAAAAATAGGTATTGTGTATGATAAGAGACAAAAAGGCGATTTTTCGATTACTGTACCGAAAGTTTATCAACAAAATCAAAATTAACAGTGTGACAAAAATATTGCATATTTTGTCTTTAAAAAACGTTTGTTTGAAGTGATAATGTTATTAACTTCGAATGTTTAAAAATTTTGATGGTTGGCAAACTTGGCATCTGTATGTGAGTGCAAGAGTTTGATTATTGTGTTGTAAGTGTGTCAAAAAAAAATTATTATGTGTATCAAAAGAATGATTATCAAACATTGTGTTACCCAATTTTTTTTGACAAACATAAAATAGGAAACATTTTAAATAGAAAAAAAAACTATTATTACGAAAAATAACACAACATTCTATTCAATTCAACATAAGTGAAGGCAGCTTGTATAAAATTACGAAAACAAATTCATAATCAACAATCATCAACAGAATATAAAAATAACAATAATGGTCATGAAACACATAGAATTGTTGTTGTTCTTCTTGGGTCAAAAGTATTTTTTTGGATTTGTTTTCTATAACGTTTTTTTTATACAGTAAAGGGACAGATTAAAAGTATTCGTATTTTGTTTTATGGAACATTCCTGATAAAAGGTTAGAATAAGATCGATTTTTCTAGATTGTACGGAATAGTATAAAAGCGGGCATTTTTGAACAGAAGGAATTAATTGTAAAGCAAATGCTGTATCGTGCAAATAAAATTGTGTAAATAGAAGAAGTTGTTTTTAAATTTAATTGTTAATAAAGCTGAAATTTAAGTGTTATTAGGTAGAAATAAAATGTGTAATATTTTGGAAGCTGTGAATTGGAAATTTCTAAAATAAACCGTTGGAGTTTCGAAGCTGTTGCAAGAATATTCTATAAAGGAATATTGTTTACTTTACTCTTTTCTTGTTGTTGTGGAACAATTAAGGAGCTGAATACTTAATAAAACCTGGTGTTTTTGCTTACTAATCAATGGTCGAAACCAGGAAGAATTTTGGGAATTACGTTCATCGAACTGAGTGTAAGACAAATTCGAAGAGAGGTAGGAAAATTGTAACAATGTGGTACAATTTGCTGATAAGATTTCAATCATTAACAGAACTTTCTTTTTTTTTAAGGCGGCAAAAAAATCTTGACCTATTTACTCCAAATATGTAAGTATCTTAAGCCAATATCTCCTATGGCATTGATTTTCAGATTTGCCGTCAATTGTGATACGAGATATTGGAATAAAATGGTGTGTGTTTCTGTGGATATGATATCTCAAAAATAATTTGATCTATTGAGACCAAATTTGGTAAACAGGTATATTAGGCCAATGTATGTGATATCTCGAGAGTGGAGTGCATGCTGCACGAGTGGATGCATATTTTGTGCACTTTTTTAAATTGTTTGATACTTGTTAAAAGTATTTGATACTCTTGAAGTATGAACGTATTTGAGTGCTAACGTCATAAATATTTGTTTTAAATTATGTAAACATGCATACAAAATGTGCATAGAATTTTCGGACATAAATACAAAATATTTGATGTACGACTTTTGTGACTAGGTCCTTCCGATATGTTATGAATCATTCCTAGATTAATATTTTTAGTAACGTATTTACTACAAATGAAAATAGCAGTCGTATTTTTAAGTTGTAAATTGAAAATGTATGTGAGTTGATTGTATTTGTAAATGAAACGTTTATTTTTTTCGCCATTTTTTAATGATACAATTAAAATGAAAAATGAAATCAGAAATAAAAAAATTCAAATATTTAACTTTGACATATACAAAACAATATTAATTTTCCATAATTTTCTTAATATTATAAAAAAATAAATTTAATCATCTGTAAACCGACATGAAACAAGACAAACAAAAACTATTAAAAAAATTTGATAACTGTTTTAAATCACTAAAATTAATTATTCAAAGTTTGTTTTCATTACCTTTTCAAAAAGAATTTCTTTCGCATATTTTTTAGAAATACATAAGATAAAATTCATCAATTTAATATTACGAAATTATTATTTCATAAAAATTTAAATGAATCCATCATTTTAGAAAGTATAATAAAACTTATTCAGTGTTTCCATTCTCTCATTTTATATTCTTTTGTTTATTAAATTTCGTTTGGCATCGTTTTTTACTATTCGTAAGATATGCGTCTGAAATGTGTGTATATGTGCTAAGGCTTCTTATGACATGTGAACGGTATGCTACACATTATGTCCATACTATGCACAATGTGCACAGGATTTTGTATAATGCACAATTTTATGCATTTTTCAAAATGGTTTTACCGTCTGGGTACCGTAGATCAAAAATAAAAATTTATAAATCAACAAAATCTTATTCCTCCATACGGCAGAATGTTATGAGATCTTTCACGCAAAACAGCAACTTTTACAATTTTTCAAACAGAAGAATCAATTTGCGAACGGGTGAAACCTTTTAAAGTCGAAACCAGATTTTATTCCAAATTATGTTGGCTTGCTTGAGACCAATGGCTTATGAAGTTTGTATACTTTCAAATTACTGTCAGAATGGAAGCCGTCTGGCCGCGAAATATAAGTTTCATTATCCAAATATCGGTGCACAAATACCGTTACCGTATCCATCGGAACTACTTGAACTAGGTCTCATAACTGAAAATGTTTGATCATAATCTATTCAACTCTTTTGTGGGAATATTTTTACAACTAGCCGTGTTATGTATTGTGTTAAAATACCATTCGCATCTTTTTTAGTTTTAATCTTTTCTTCCATCGGGTAAATTGACCAAACTTTATTTTTTGTTTTCAGATAGAGATTGATACTCTTCTTCCCTTAAGACCTTCAAATGTTTTGCATCACTATGATTTAAACGAATGTTTCTAATAAAAAAAAATTTAGTAAAATCTTCGGTTTCGCTATTAGAGTCAAACGTTACGCTTACACTTATAATATGAATCAAGAGATTTCTAGATATCTTCATTTTCAGATTGTTCTGGCAAACATGATGCAAAGATGAATCAATTATTACTTTACCACAATTTTAAATTGTGTGAAGTAATGCAATCTATCGAGAAAAAAATACATACCCCAAATTTTGTTTTTTCTGTTTTGGACCATCCTCTATCGAAATAGCCAATAAAAGTTTTGGTGTATGTCTGTGTGTGGGTGGGTGGGTGTGGGGGTGTGTGGGTGTGTGACCTTTCTGCATAGGATCTTGATGAAACTTTGGCAAATGATCCAGGTTCACATGAAAATGGTAGATCTGGATTCATTTCAAATGTGAACAAAATGATGGGGGGTCTCCCGAACACCTCTAAGTAAATAAATAAAAACTAAAACTAAAAACTAAACTAAATTTTGAATTACTTCTAATCCCGGCGTATGATCTTATGGAAACTTGGTATATAAGATTTTAGTACTGTTTCCAATATTTCTACCAACTGTACCAACTTTTGGCTTGTCACTTCCGGGTAACAGTTTTTTTTCAGGTGTTTATCCCTACTGTAGCCTACAATTACCGATCGATTGTCATGTAACGTTGGCAAAAGCTTTCAAGTAACATGAAAAAGATATTATTAGCTTTTGGAGTACATTGGATAAAGGGTTGGGAGGGCAACCATACAACAGGTGGTTTTTTCCACCATGTTTTTTATGTTTGTTGGGAGAATACAACATTCGTTCGTGAATGAATTTTGATGACACTTTGGAAAAAGATGCAAATATGTATGGCAAGGAACTGATTAGTTTTTTAGCGATAGTGAACAAAGTGATAGTGAACAAGTGGTCTGTATCTGATAATCAAATAGGATGAAACTTGATACATAAACATTTAGTACGGTTCACAACAGTTCTGAATCCCAACTTTAGGTTTGACACTTTCGGTAAAATTTTTTTTTACTTTTTCTCGTACAACAGAATTTATGTTTGTTGGGATATTATTCTTTTTTTAATATTTTTATAATTAGAACTACGCGAAATCTCCAACATTGGTTAGCTTTTAATTAAAGTATTTGATGGATATTTGCGCATTATATATCCAGAACACTATGTTTTCAGAGCTGTGGTGAAGTCAGTCTATGCATCAGCGTCGCCATATTCTTCTCTTACAAATCCTCTATCGACGTAACATCATGATTTTTGATATCTTTTAGATTATCATTATATACTTCAATTTCAACGACAGTATTTTCCAGACCTGCAGCCAAATTCTGTAGCTGTGAAGCGGTGAAGTGATAAAAATTTCTTCGTTTCTTTTCATTAACAAACTTATCACTTCACCGCTTCACAATTACAGAATTTGGCTGCAGAACATTTATCCTCGCGTGACATGATAAAAACTATAAGTTATTGTTATTTAACATCGTTTGTTCTTTAGTTCACTAGCTTTGAATATTGAAAATTTAGAATTTTATATTAGAGATTTTTGAGCACTTAAACTTAAGCAATTAAGTTATTTTGAATTTTTTCAATTCGAAAGGATATTTTTTGGATTTTTCTCTTATACGTGTTTCGGATTGGGATTCGAACTATCCTCATCAGTGCCAATGGTTCGAATCCGTTTTGGCAGACATGCTATCCAACTAACCTACCGAGGCGATGGTATTGCAAAATTGAAATTTCATCATTATTTTAACTACTTTAAGTTGAATTTTTCTCATTAGATATTTCTGTTTTTTGTAATTCCAATTAGCCAATTCTAGTGTATTTAGTCTAATTAACTCTTCGATCATATGGTTTTGTCATACTCTAAGTTAGTATTGAATGAATAACTTGTGATCTACGAGTTTGGAAGACAATTTCCAACAACTTTATTGTGACTAACACTAATTAAATTCTAGATGTTATTTGAATGTATTTTTACTTTATACGAAAGGCAATGTTTCTGTACATTAAACTGGTTATTCATTTTTAATTCACTAGCTTTGAATATTGAAAATTTAGAATTATATATTAGAGATCTAATTTTCAATATTAAATTAAAAATTATTAACCAGTTTAATGTACAGAAACATTGTCTTTCGTATAAAGTAAAAATACATTCAAATAACATCTAGAATCGTTTGTTCGTTGATTTTCTAAGAAAACAATATCACAACGCAAAATCAAAATCGCAATCGGCACTGAATTCATTACTTCTTCTTTGTTTTACAATATTTATAACATGGTCTTAGATCCAAAGACGCGTCAATCATCTTATTTTGCTTATCTAGAACTCCACATCTCTCCTGGTGATTTGTCTTGTAGAGCACTTTGCGAGCGATTAATCACAAACGCTACCTCCTAGACAGCCGCCCGAAGCCTTGCATTTAAGTCAACATGTAAAAGCATACAACGAGTCTTTTCAAAAATCGTTTTCTTCATCCTTGCTGCAATAACATTTTATTGAGGAGTGTAGACAGTAGTAGTTTGGTGTTGAATTCCTTTTTTCTTAAAAATATGGTTATGCTCATTGTTGCAGTACTCAGTTCCATTGTAACTATACGTTAAATCTTCAATTTTTCTCCACTTTGATTTTTGCAAAGTTTTGAAAGTTACCTTCACCTTATTTGTTTATAAATTATTTTGAATGGGTTTACACAAATCCGTACGACTGTTTATTATGGAAATCAATGCCAAGCAAAAGTCTGGTTGATTCAGGAAAACTAAAATGTTTGACCTTAAAAGCACTTTTTTAAAAATTAAAAGCGTTACAACAAAAAAGTCACGTTTTTCTACTTCCCTCGAATTGGTCTTACTCTTAGACGTCTTAGAAATATCCATTATAAATATACCGTCCAAAACAATACACAATATATTTCTAAAATAACACCAAAACTTTAATTATAATTAAATTTCCCTTTACCTATACTTACATGCTTTTATGTCCACGATGTATCGTTTCGGTTAAAATAAAAAATAGCTCAATTTCGCATTCCTAATCAAACTTCTTACACTATCGCAGTTTAATGAAAACCGACTATTATTTTGTAATAGGAATTTCTCAAATAAAATTTTATGTAATATAAAATATCCCAGGTAAACCCAATTTTTTTTTTTACTAAGAAAACTCTAAAAATTCTGAGAATAATAATTATCTTGCTTGTGTTTTATTTCGTGTTTTTTTGTTGACTCTTCTTATTGACATATTGTATGAAATAAGTTCAAAACAATTTTGTTGTGTCTTTCATGGCCATTTTGTAGGATCGTAACACATCAGATGAAGTGTTGCTAATAACTAATTTTCTATTTAAAATTTTTTTTGATAATTATCTTTGTCCAGCCAAGCTCCGTTGAAGCTCTACTTATTTCTTTTATTATACCTTTGTTGTTTGTTTTAAACTGATAAAAACCAAAATCTAAAATATGAGGGGGTTGAAATCTCAAGGCTCTGAGATATCAAAACTTCGGTCTGCTTAGAAGTTTATTACAAAACTAAAACGAAACATCAATACGGTGCCGGAAAATTAGAACAGATCATAAATTAACATAATTTGGTGAAAAGTGATACACTCAGCAAACGACTCAAAAACCTCTCCATTTAGCGTTAAGCAATTTCAACTTCTCAAAATCAAACAACCCATTATTTACCAATTTCATGTTATACAATAATTACTTTAATTAACCTTTAAAAAAAAAGGCACCTGATCTAAAAAAAAAATTATAACAATATCAAAAATTCAAACTTTTCCATGATTCCAAAAATTATTACAAAATCAAAAATTCAAATTATATTGCAAATACTATAATAAAATCAAAAATTTAATTTTTTTTTCAAAATTTTAAAAATATTGCAAAAATTATAACAAAATCAAAAACAGATTTTTCAAAATTCCAAAAAATCAAAAATTTAAACTTTTTCTCAAAATTCTAAAAAATATTCCAAAAATTATTAAAAACTATTGCAAAAATTGTCACAAAATCAAAAATACAAACTTTTTTCAAAATTACCAAAATTATAATAAAAACAAAAATCTAAACTTTTTTAAAATTTTAAAAATACTCCAAAAACTACTCCAAAAGCAAAAACGCAAACTTTTTTCAGAATTCCAAAAATATAGAAAAATTCTAACAAAATCAAAAACTTAAAAATTTCTCGAAATTCAAAAATTATAATAAAATCAAAAATTTAAACAATTTTCTTAATTCTAAAAATATTCCAAAAATTAATCCAAAATCAAAGACTGAAATTTCAATATTCTTAAAATATTGTAAAATTTATAACAAAATCAAAAATTCAATCTTATATTTCAACTGTTCCTGTTCAGAAGTCGTAAAATCTAGAATCACACAAAAAATTACTCAATAAACATCTCCCTAATAATTACAATTTTTGAAACGACATTTAAACTCCAATAACTTGATATTTTTCAACTGTTGCTAAAAGTTGAGAGGAGTTCAAACTGGATAGAACCATAATCCAATTTCATGTTCAATTACATTTCATGTAAAAATTGGTTAAAAAAATGAAAATCATTATTTTTCCACACTTGACGGTATATTTTTGAAACACTTAAAATACAATAAATCAAGCTCCTGGTCTCACATGCCAATGCCGATCATCAAGATTTCTCCACATTCAATACGTTACTACTCGTTATCACTTAAAATGAACGTTTTTTAATCAAAAACTATGTAAATTTTCTTGTTTTGACACACTTAACGATTTTTTTGACACATTTCATGTCAAAGTTAATGTTCAATTACATTTCATGTCATCCAAATAATTACTTTCATGTTTTATATCGTTTTAGTCAAAAATGTTTCCCATAATATGTTTCTCAAAAAAATTGGGAAACAAAATATATGAAAATCATTCTTTTAACACATTTAGCAATTTTTTTTTACATACTTATGTAATTGAAATTTTTAAACTTGAATCCGTCGTTATTTATTGTTAATTTAATTTATTTTTGATAGATGACATTTGAATTGATTCCCATGTTATTTTTGTATAATTAGTTATTTTTTTTCCGAGAGACGTCGCGATTGATAAAAAGAGAGGTCGGTTGTGACGGCCGGCCAGTCGGCAGAGAGACGAAATTTTTTTTGCCGTTTTAGAATCGTTATGATCTAAAACGTTGAGAAATGCCAAAATAAATGGGGGTAAAATTTTCACTTTTGGATCGAGATTGTAATACTTAGGTCTTTTAGACCGAAGAGAAAAAATCAATTTAAATACAAATGATAAGTAATTGTATGTTTAGTAAATGTTTGTATGTTAAAAAACTAGATTATCCACAGTAGATAGTTATAGTCCCTGAGCCCACTCCGATGTCATGTTATGATTACCACATATTTTATACTGCGTAAGGCGCCTGTCCTTGACGAGCCCCCGAAAACTTTTGTTCTGCGATTTTCCTCAAATCAGCCGCCTTTTCGTTCGGCAAGCTCTGAAAAACGCTGATTGCCCGCGATCTTGTAAATTTACTACCACATTTTTGGGGGTTGGAAATTTGTTTTAAAACAGGAGGGTAAGCTTGTCCAACCAAAATTTGTCTGCAATTGTCGAGTCCAACAACTGAAATGTTGGTATGTTTGGGTTGTCGGACTAGACAATAGCAGACAAATTTTGTTCGGACAAGGTTACGATCATGTTCTAAATCAAATTTCCCACCCACAATATAGCTAAAAAAAAAATTACAAGATCCCGGGAAATCGGCATTTTTCGGAGCTTGCCGAACGAAAAAATGACCGAATCGAGAAAAATGGTAGAACAAACGTTTTCGGGCTCGTCAAGGACAGGCTCCTTACGAAGTATAAAATATATGGTAATCATCACATGAAATGTTTTTTTACCTTTTATTATGATAATGTTTACGCAGATTTGGTTATCCTTTTTTTCTTTTTTTTATTCTAACCTTTGGTTGTTTTACAAATGATTAATTGTCATCACCATTATTATCATTTATTAACGCAAATACCAATCTACTTCTTGTTTCAATACGTTTTTATTTTTATTATGTATTTTTTTTTGACTGTCATCATCATCAACATCAAAATCAGAAAAATTTGGCTAAAACAAAAGAAAATTAGAAAATCGAAAATTATGATAATAACAATAATTTCCATAATCGCTGCTAATATTTTTAAAATAATTGAAAAACAGATAAATTGGTAGTTTTTTATTTGCTATGAAAAGTTTGTGAAAATAATTTATCTATTAATCTCTTACTACCCATAATTGATTCATATTTGTCTTATAATGGAATTATAATCAAACACTGTTAACATAGTGTGCCCTAGATAATTGACGAGGTTCGAACACTAATAAATCTGGCTTCAAACCTCACAATACGTGTTGTCATTTATGATTGTTATTAAAAAAAGAATCCTCCTAATTATGAAGTAGAATTCCTTACGCATAATCATAGGGGATTTAGTTAGAGATTTAAAAAATCTTTGATCTTATACTAATGCTTGCATTATAAAGGTTGTTCCTTTACACACCATCAAAAGTACAGAAATAATATTATGTGCTTAAAACGCATCAATCCATAAATGACAAAACAATATAATGCGAACATAGTGAATTATTGTTGTAGCATAGAAAATTGTTTAATAAAAAAATGTTGTATGGTAAAAGCGTAATATTAATTAAAGTTTCCAAGTGGTTACGTTCTACTATCTGTAATTATTTTTTTTCGCTCTTCATTTTACAAGTACATACTTTTATTTTTATTTAGCGTTTCTTTTATGAGCTAAACAAAATTTTTATTATCAATAAAAAGAAAAAAGAAAACCAGAAAGCTGTATAGAATGAACAGATAATGGGCGGAAGTTTTATTTTGAGAATGAGGTTGAAAAAGGCTTAACGCGAAAAATGTGTTAGAAATATATTTTGTATTTGATTGTTTTTATCATCCTTTATGATAAAATGAGGAAAACAAAATGTATGTTTGATATTATTAAATACAATACAAAACATGACTTTGTTTGAACATCATTGTTTTGATAAGCTTCAGTTAACATTTACATAGCAATATTTTTCAGTATAATAATTATATACGAACGTTAAAAATTTTATTCTGATTAATTTCAATAAATCTTGGATGCGATTGATTTAAAATCGATAATTCTAAACAATTTCAATTCTAGATTGCTAGATCTTGAACCGCTGTTCCGTTTGTTATAGCTTCATATGGACTATATGTGTAATTATGGTTTTCCATATTATTCACTGTTTGTGTGCTTTTGTCACTTTTGAATTAAAATGCAATATTTAAAAATATACTTTTTACTGTTTATTTTTAAATTTATTTATAATAATAAAACTTCCTTATAGTAACAATGTGATTTTAAAATCACATTGTTACTATAAGGAAGTTTTATTATTATAAATAAATTTAAAAATAAACAGTAAAAAGTATATTTTTAAATATTGCATTTTAATTCATATGGACATTGGACATAAGTACTAAGTAGTATTTTGTTAAATACCACTAAATCCTTAGTTGTTTATTCTACAACTGTTGTCTTTGAAAATTTTATAACAAAATATATCAAAGAAAGAAAAAATTTAAATAAAACTTACAATACAAAATAATTCCAATAAAGAAAATTAAAATGAATAAATATTGGGGATTTTTGTGAGCAAGGAAATAATTTTAATTTTTTCAATTCTAAGGCATAGTTTGATTTTTATAAAAAAAAACCATTTCTCCTGTACGTGTTTCGGATGGATTTGAACCATCTTAATCAGTGCCATGTTCGAAAGCCTTGGCAGACACGCTTTAAATTACGCCTCCGATGCAATGACTATTTCTAAGATGAAGCTTCAATTACACTTTATATTGTCATTAGACTCATTATTATGCAAGCGTTTAAATTATATGGAGATTTTTGGATCAAATTTCTAGATATTACTTTTGTGTGAATTCATAGGATAGGAATATTTTTATTATGGTCAACATTCTAAGTCTGAGCGTATGGTCATTATTGATTGTTTCCAATAATCATATATGCATCAATATGAAACAAAACTATTGAAATTTTTGGAATTTTGGTGAATATTTGAGCTATTACACTCAAGCAAGTAATAAAAAAAATTGATTTTTTTCAATTCGGACTCATCGGAGGAATGCTTGAATCTTTCTCAGAGAAAGAAATATAACAAACAAACAGTTCGCAAAGAATTTAAATGATCGAATCAAGCGACATTCTTTGTTCAACGTCATCAAATAATTGTGGAAGTGGCGTCTATATCTTTAGACGTGAAACTTCGTGTACTTTCGTAGAGCAAAAATTTATAACAACCAACAAAAATCTGATCAGTGGACATTTTCTTTTTCTTTTAAAATCTAAAAACAAACAGTCATTACATTAATCATATCTTCATTCCATACTATCAGACAACTTAAGATCATTTCATAAATAATATCTGTCCGTATACAACGTTTCACTGTATAAATAAATTCATCATTTAATTTAGTACTTCATAATGTATATCTATCATTTGAACTCAATTAACGAATTTTATATTTCGTGTATATTCAATTATGGTTTTACTTTCTTTTTTAATGAGAAACATATTTTTTTTTGTTTAACAGATAACGAAATGGAGTATATGATATGGATTCTGCGCAGGTGTATTGATCTTGTTATCATTAATAGGGTATTTCATTTTGAGATATTTTGACTAAGATATGATCGCAGTATTAATAATTGTTTAAACTTTGAACGACCTTAATGTTATGATTTGATGGTGTGAGACGATTTGTTTGAATAATTTTTCTCTGTCTGTCTCATTTGTTTTTTTTCGGGCACATTTTTAATGCGTAAGATAATTTTTATTGTTTAACTGAATAAGAAAACCAAAGCGAGTGAGATAAATAGAAAGTCTTTTTAACCAAGTCGATATGTAAAACCACATTGATTTAAATTTTAGTGAAGTTTGAATTTAAAAAAAAATATTCGGATTAGTCTTGGCTATTAATGTAAAGGGTCAAATGAACATGACATTTTTATTGTTTGCCTGTTAAAATATTTTGATTTTTCAATTACTTCGGTCTGAAAGACCTAAGTATTACATTCATGGGCCAAAAGTGAAAACCTTACCCCAACTTTTTTTGGAATTTCTCGACGTTATACTTCATAACAATTCCAAAAAAGCAAGAAAAATGTATGTCTGTCTGAAATCTAGAAAACCGCTGAAGAGATCTTAAAAGTTTTGGTTTCTAAGAATAGGTATACTCAATGGTAAGAGCCGAAAGAACGATGTGTTCAATAACTGTACCGGAAGTTAGTCAAAAATCATCAAGTGTGTCAAAGCATGGAAATATGCATATTTTTGCCTAAAAAAAACTTTCATTTTAAGTGATAATGAGTAGTAATAACGATAAATATGGAAAAATCTTGATGCTCGGGATTGGTATATGTCATATGAGATCAAAAACTAGATTATTGCATTAGAAGTTTGTCAAAAAAATGTTGCAAAGCGTGTCAAAAGAAGGATTTTTATTTATTTTTTACCCAATTTTTTGGAAAAAATAAAATTAATTATTTGCATGACATGAAATTTATTTTTACAATAGAGAATTATGACATTATAGGTTTGTCAAAAAAATAATGTCAAGTGTGTCAAAAGAATGATTTTCATTTATTTTTTTAAGAAAAAATAAAATTATTTATTTGTACGAAATGAAATTTAACGAACATGAAATTATTATTATTGAGAATTTTATTTAATTATAAGTTTGTCAAAAAAATATTGTCAAGTGTCTCAAAAAAATAATTTCTTTTATTTTTTAGCCAATTTTTTGGGAAAAAAATTTAGTTGTTTGTTAAATCTAATTGAACACAAAATTGGACATGGACATTTTTGAATTTCTTATAGTTTTTGAAATATTGTTGGAATTTTGAAAAAAGTTTGAATTTTTGATTTTATTTAATTTTTACAATATTTTTGGAATTTTAAAAGAAATATAAATATGTGATTTTGTAATATTTTTTCGAAACGTTAACTGGAGAGGTTTTTGAGTAGTTTGCTGAGCGTATCATCTTTTCACTAAATTATGTTAATTTCGATCTGTTATAATTTTCCGGCAACGTATTGATGTTTCGTGTTAGATTTTTCATAAGATTCTAAACAGAGATTAAAAAAATACATGTACTTTAACAAAGAGTTTTATGTTTGATATACATCGCTGCCCAAAACTAAAAACAATGTCCTCATAAAATTGTTTAGCCGAAAATTATCCTGAAATCCTTAACTCAGACCGAAGTCTTGATATCTCAGAGCCTTGAGATTTCAGCCTCTTCATATTTTTGTTTTATATTTACTACGTAAAAATCCAAAATATACATTACAACAATGCACACATTGCAAATAGAACTACAATTAAATTAGTTTAATTCAATAAAAATTAAAATTCATTCAAAATTCATTAGCTATGATTCTTGCACTGGCATATCTATCAACGCTGTAATAGCTTCACGAATCCCAACTCCGATTAATTTATTTGTACAAAATGGATACGGTTCTTAAATACAGTGAAACATAACGTGGTCCATCATATAATAACTGAAAGTCGTCTTTCTTTTGACCAAATTCACTTAATGGATCATGCACCAAAATCAAAAATCAAAATCAAATTCAAAAATGCTTTAGTAACATTACTAGCACACCAAAATAACGACTCGCAATTCAACATCACTACTGGTGCTTAAATTTATCCTACCAGAGTTCATGGGACATGTAGTCTTCGATGCTCTACATGGTCTTTCACACACACCAGTAACCGAGCATCGCGAAAACTAATCTCGTCTTGGTTCTTCTGACCAAACCTAAATAAAGATATCACACATTAGACAAAATCCTGCACACCTTGTCAGAAATTCAGAAATATACTTGCCTTGAAAAAGGTGGGCTCCAAATTCCAAAAAGATGATTTGAGCACATCAATATCGATGTCGTCGGACCGTTCCTTTCTTCTTTTGTTGACTGCTTTTCACGCTGGTTTGAAGCTTATACCTTTTTAGATATGTCTATCTACCACTATTGCTAAGACATTTGCCGGCAACACATCTCAAGATTTTGGACTCTTCTTGAGATTACAACTGATAAAAGGTAGCCAGTTCTAGTCAAAATTCTTTGCTGCTCTAACAAAAATACTAGGCTCACAATGTCTTCAAACGACAGCCTACCATCCACAAGCCAATGTTGGCTGATCGGTTTCATATGCAACTTAAGGATTTTGAAAAAGTCCGTGAAATAACCATTCACTGGAAATCAAAATGTTCCCCAACTGAGCTTATGTATGGGAAGCCCTTTAAACTTCTTTGTGAATTTTGTCCTTCGAGCATCAATTCAAATCCGCAATTCAATTCCAATCGAACGTCAGAAATCAACGTTCATGTTTGTACCTAAAAACTTGAACACATGCGTGTTTGTTTTTATTCGCTCTGATAAAGTACTAATCGAATCAACCATTTAAAGTCCTTCGACGAATCAGAAAACAAATCGATTTTAGTTTAAATGGAAAAAAACTCCGATTTCCATAGACCGCATTAAACCGGTTTTTGGAGTTCTAGCTGCAAGACGCTCAACAATTTCCCACCAACAACGATAACTACATTTTTATTTCAAGAAGGATATTTTAGGAAGAGGGTTATGTAGTGACTACAACGCACAACATAAAATATTCATCACAAATTACACAAGTTGCGATTTAATTTAATAAAAATTCCAATGTCACTTTTTAAATTTCTAACAAAAATTATCAATAATAAATCTCATAACACAAAAAAACAAAAGAAAATAGTTTAGTAGAAATTTCAGATCCTGTTCGGTAAATGAAACACTTTTTTATCCTTAGAAAAACTGAAAACAAAAAAATTGAGGTCAAAAATATACACATTTTTAAAATTTTTCCTGCATACAAAATCTCTCTAATTCATTTTACTTAGTTATGAACTCTTGAATCTGGAGAAATGTACAAATTACTGAGACAAAAGCTAAACAATAAAAAAAATATGTAAAGAAAATTTCAATTTATGAGATTTTCTTTTCATAGATGATTATGTGGAAAATCTATGTTTCATTTGTTATAACATAAAAATAATTTCTTGGATACAACGAATAATCGACACAGCCGCAAATTAATTACAATAAAAAAATAATTGTTTCTAATTTAGTTTGTGTATTCCCGTTTATTTAATTTATTTTGGTAAATTGTTACATTAAGAAGATCCGTGACAATTTTTAATTTTGTTTTTGTTGTTGTTGTAAATTAAATATAAATGGAGCTATTTTGAATGAAACTAGGGTAGATGTGAAACTTTTTGTGCTAGTAATTAATCTTAGTGATTTACAAAACATTTGTTAAAATTAATTTCAAAGTGAGGTTTGAAAAAAATTCGTAACTATCTTGATTTTTTTTTAAAATAAAAGCGCTCTGTAGCAGGAATTGCCATATGAATTACAACAACACATAAACACTTTTCAAGACCTAAGTACCATATCAACATGTGCTACTAGCTTTTGATGATTTTTTTTTGATTGAGACCATGCGAGATTATTAATTCAGATCATTTCATTTATATTTGCGTTCGTACAAAAGGAGCTCTGATCTTAATTATGGTATGTTATTTTATGCTCTAAGAAACAACCCTTTATATAATTTTATATCTGGTGTAGCGCAACCAACTTGATCTAACAAGATCTGTAAGTCATCATTTGCAGCATTTGCTCGAGCAATCAGTGTGGCATGGGAAATTGGTGATGTCCTTTTCAGATCACGAAAACTGCACTGAAAATACTGACAAGACGACCTTCACATTTGGACTGTCCCTGCTTATCCCTCATTGCTATAAATAAATTACACGACCATAGTTTTATCGTAAAATATAAAGGGGCTGAAATCTCACAGCTCTGAGATATCAAGACTTCAGTTTTGGTTAAGGATTTTGATATAGTTTTCGGCATAAAACTTTTATGAGGACATTGTTATTAGTTATCGGCAGCGATGTATATCAAACATAAAAATCTTTAATTTCTCTCTTTAATTTCATGTTCCATTACATTTACGTCATACAAACAGCTAAATTTTTTTTTCCAAAAAATTGGCTACTACATTTTTTTGACAAACATATAATGCAATAAAATTCTCAGTAATAATAATTTAATATTCATTCCATTTTATTTCATACAAATAACTAATTTTATTTTTTTCTAAAACAATAAATGAAAATCATTCTTTTGACACACTTGACATTATTTTGCTGACAAACTTATAATTCCATAGTTCTCAATAATAATAATCAAGTTTCATGTCACACAAATATATAATTTTATTTACTTCAGTTTTGAAAAATCAAAAAACCAAAGTATTGAATACATGAGCCAAAAGTGAAATTCTTACCCCAACTTTTTTGGCATTTCTACTCTATGTTCTTGAACTCCAAAATTTCCTTTTTATCCGGCTCGAAGGATCAATGTTGTGCTGTTAGGAAGATGATTCTGGAAACCTTTCACTTTCACTAGGATTATTCCGAAACACACAAACTAATATTTTGTTATTTATATCAAACAATAGAACTAATAATTTTAGTTATTTATTTATTCTTAATTGAAGTCTTATCGTATACTGAATTGAATATATTTTCAATGGTATTTTCATTAGATTGATTATGTAAATAAGTGCCGTTGTAAACTCGTAATTGTTTATATGTGTGTAAGTGTTTGACATAAATAAAGTGTTTAAAGTATTGTATACATAAATTTAATAAATCTAACCCGTTTACAATAATTCGTTTTAATTAATAGTGAAAGTATTTTCTATTTGTGTTGTTATTTTCTTTATCTTTTCAAGGTTCTGAATACAAACGTTTAAAACGATATTAAAATAAAAACCAAATTAAATAATT
The DNA here is from genome assembly GCA_963693315.1 of Diogma glabrata. Classification (NCBI taxonomy): domain Eukaryota; kingdom Metazoa; phylum Arthropoda; class Insecta; order Diptera; family Cylindrotomidae; genus Diogma; species Diogma glabrata. Next base: position 71,712 of record CAVNZG010000235.1, read on the forward strand.
ATCAACATTTAGGGCTCTGAGGTGCAGTTTTTGAAAATAGAAAATTTAGCAGTTACCCTTGGGCTAGTGTACACAACAACTTCCCAAATTTTCATGATGATCGGATGAATGGTGTATTAATGGATAAAGGACAAACAGACATACTTTCAATTTTATACGTATTCAATATTTATTTAGCATGATGACTCAAATGCAAAAGACAGTAGCAATATAACTTTAAAAAACTGCATTATAGATCAATTTTTTAAAATTCATAAAAAGAAAATTTTATGATTTTTATGAATTCATGAATAAAAAAAATCACTTTAATGGTATTCAATAAAAATAAAACAAAACAATAAAACAAATACCAGTCCAGGAATTGAACTCATCACCTATAGAACCTCAGTCGACCGTGATATCCATATTGCAATTTAAAACGCTAAGATCGGATAGAGGCATTTTATATTTAAAATATTTTCGTGATTTGTAAAAATGATAACTCGAATATATAAATTTTTCCCCATACAAAATTGCACAACGCGCCTAAAGAAGTTTCACTTCAAAAACGTACGTCAGTGACCGTGAGATTAACAACGACTACAATGGGACACGGATATAATGAATGACGTTAAAAAACGGGTGCCATGGTAATCATACTGTTGTTGCGAATAACCGTTGTGAATATTTGAACCCAACCTCCTACATAAAGCATAGACGCACTACCAAAAATATAAGATGATATTGAAGTGAATTTTCTTTCATTCAGTTTTTATGGTTCTATATTTTGAAAAATTAAAAACTGTGAGACTTCGGGTTCCCGTCCGAATTTCTACATAATCAATTTTCTGACAAACTATAAGTGCTATCAACTTGAAATTTATTCTACAGTTATAAAATATATTTGCCTACGCTTATTGAAATCATGATTGCAAATATTTGTTTTTATCTGTATTTTATAGACGTAGATAATTAAATAGTAAAACAAAATTTTTTTAAGGATTCGAGTTTGATTTAGAAACATCGAAACAGATTGAAATATTTAAAAAAAAATTCAATAAACTATTGACTGCTTAGTTTTTAAGTTATTGCCAAAAACGTGAAAATTTCTTGTTGATCTTTCCCACCTTTTAACATTACAAACATTACAAAAGAAAAACTTTAAAAAATTCACGGTTATAGTCAGTGTTGTAAAGATTGAACGAAAACTATAGCGGTCGGCTCATCATTTAAAATGTTATTTAGAAGGGTTTGAGGATGGAAATTTGGACAAAAAATTATTTTTGACTATGAAAAGTTAGCTGTCATATGAAAGGTGAATTTTTCTAGTCCAAAACAATTTTTTTTGTAATTTTCTAACGCACAGTTTCCGACTTATTTTCAAAAATGTCAAATTTTTTCTGACCCCCCCCCCCCCCCTTCTTTCAACTTCGAACATTACAAAAGAAAAAATTCACGATTATTGGAAATGTTGTAAAGCTTGAACAAAAACTATAGCGGTCGGCTCATCATTCAAAATGTAATGTGGAGGGGGTTGAGGGTTGTAAATTTGAAAATAAGTTATTTTTAGCCTGGACAAGTTGGATGTAATATATGAAGTGAGAATTTTTTCTAGTCCAAAACAATTTTTATTGTAATTTTCTAACGCACAGTTCTCGACTTATTTTCAAAAATGTAAAAATTTTTTCCTGCCCCCATCCCTTTATCTTCGAGCATTCCAAAAGAAAAAATTTGAAAAAATTCACGGTTATAGGAAATGCTGTAAAGGTTAAATGAAAGCTATAGCGCAATTTAAAAAGTGAATTTTTTGTAGTCCAAAACAAGTTTTTGTAATTTTCAAACGCACAGTTTTCGACTCATTTTCAAAAATATAAAAATATTTTCCCGTCCCCCCTCCCCTTATATTCGAATATTACAAAAGGAAAATTAGAAAAATTCACGGTTATAGGAAATGTTCTAAAGATTGAATGAAAACCATAGCGGTCAGCTCATCATATGAAATGTTATTTAGAGGGGAGGGGGTAGAGGTTGGAAATTAAAACAAAAAATTATTTTTGACCTTGAAAAGTGGGGTGTCATATGAAAGGTAATTTTTTCTAGCCCAAAACAAGTTTTTTTTGTTAAAAATGTTTTCCATCTTGGAATATTACAAAAGAAAAAATTAAAAAAAAATCAAGGTTTTAGGAAATGTTGTAAAGATTGAATGAAAACTATAGCGGTCGGATCATCATTTAAAATATTATTTGGAGAGGGTTGAGGGTGGACATTTTGAAAAAAATTATGTTTAACCTTGACGAGTGGGGTGTCACATGAAAAGTGAAATTCTTTCTAGTCCAAAACAAAAATTATGGTTTTGAGAAGAACTATTCTCGTGGAATATTATTGGAACCCTTGACGAGCGCGTTATATTCGCACCTGTCCGATTTTTGAAGTAAAAACTTCTTTAGGTGCGTTGTGCGATTTTGTATGGGGAACAATTTATATATTCGAGTCATCGCTAAAGAGTGAGGTAAATTGTAATCATTTGTTATTTTCTTCTTCTGATTTATAATTTGTTTATTGAATTTGATTTTTTTTCAGTTTATAACTTGTGTGTTAGTATGGTAAAGTAAGCAAAGATTTTGTTGTTTTTTAAGCAAAATAAAAAAAAATTGTTTTGGTCATATTTGTTTTGTGTGTTTTTCTTTATACTTTCTAATAAAGAAAACGCAATTGATAGTACGAATAACGTAAGTATTGTAAATATTAATGTTGACATGTTATATTCGAATATATATTATAAATAATTTTATTCTCGTTCTCTTGATTCATATTTTGTTTTTTTTCTATTTATTGAATTTGATGTTTTTCTCAGTTAATAACAGTGTGTAAGTGTGGTAAAGTAAGTAAATATTTTGTTTTATTTATAAAAACACAGCTATCTTACAGTTTTAAGTTTTCAATTCTGTCGGCTGTCTTGAAGACTGCCTTCTTTTTTTACAGGGATGTTTTAAATTAATATAATGACTATATTGACGTTGGCACAGCATGATCGATTAAATTGTAAACCTTTTAACTTTTCTTTCTTTGAAATCGATTACTTGCACATCTTTTTATTATTATCATAAAAATAGTAATGTAATGTTTCCATGTTTTAATTAAATGATAACTATCAACTACAAAAGAAGATTAGATAAAAAATCATCATATTTCCATCATGTCCGGAACAAAAAATTATAAATTATTAATTTGCATGGATGTCTTCATAATTTTTTTGATATTTTTCAAACAAGAAAATTTGTTTTTCTTTCCTTGTTCTTTTTACGTGAATACTTTTTCGTCTAGAATTTTTTTTTGTTCTTTTGATAATAAAATAAAAAATATTTTCTTTTTTTTTTAGTTCATGACAGAAAAATATTATACAGACTAGTGGATGAAATTACAGTACAATTTATATAGTGGTAAGAAAAGTAAATTGTGTGAACAATTTATTATGGTTGAGTCGCAGATGTTGGTTTAAATGATAAGAGTATGATGAGAGTCACATTTTGTATTCGTGTTGAATGGAACTATGGTGAAGATTTGTTACTTCTCATAATAATTCCTTAAGTCCTCTACTAATTTGCCAAGACTATAGAACAATTGATGTAACATTATCTACCAGTTTAATTAAAAAAACAATTAATAATTCACAGTTTTCACAACTAACTATATAAATTTCCCTAAGTATCAAATTACAATTATATTCAATTTTCACACTTAGACTGGTAATTAAGAAAACAACTAATTAAAATAATAGAAAAAAAAAGTATTTTAATTTAAAAACGTAAAACAATTTTCTTATTCTAATTTTTTCTTTTCAGTTTAATTATACAAAAAAAAAATGAATAATTTTAAAAAATTAATTTGCTAGAAAATATTTATTTAGATTAAACTTTTATTTTATTTGAATTAATTTCTTATTTTCTTTTCTAAAAACAAACTTCAATTTTCTTTCTCATTTAAAGGGAATGCTTTAAGTCTGAGTCGGTTTGATGGATGGATGGTATAAACAAAATATGATTTTCGTTAGAAATTTGGATTGATTCAACGATATGAATAGGTTTGGTCCTTTTTGTTGAATTATGTTGATTACGATTTTGACGAAAATCATTGAATTTCATTAGAGTTTTAAGATATCATAAAATTTGTTAGCAGCTTAAGTGTGATTTATTTGAGATCACTATCTTTGCAAAAGTTTATAGTTTAAGTTAATCAGGAATCATGTTTTATGTCATTTAAAATTTAGATTTCTGTTTGATTTAATTTATAGTTTTTAAATTACTTGTTGATTTACGACTTTTTGATGTTTTTTTTCTGTTAAAGTATTAAAGTTAATTTAATCGGCTTGAACGTTTTATTATATTAATTTTGACAAAGAAATTTTCACATTATTTGAAAGTAGTTTTTATATTGCTAGTTTGCGTCAAAAACATCAACATAAAGAATTAAGTCTATAGAATTAAGTCAGTCTACAACGACAATGGCGACGATTCCCTAAAACATATATTCTGTTCATCATAGATTTGACCGTTTTGGTGCTCTCCATTAAAAACGAAAAACAAATTACTATCCTTATTAAAATTCAACTAAACCACATAGAAGAGTTTTCCAAATCTGTTTTATCAAAATTACAAATCAAAGTTTATTTAATTTCAATTCACCTTTATCCTATTCCTATCCACAAAATCGACAAACATTTCTTTTTTACGATTAAATCACCAAATTATGTAAATAACAAACATTATCAAATAGAAGTGTATCAAATTACCTTCCATAACCTCAAAGTGATAGTAAACAACTACAAGAATAATCAAACAAAATTTGAGGCTTTTGCTTGGTTTTAAATTTAAAAAAATACCAAAACCATTTTTGTTTTTTTTTTTAAATTGGGTTGTTCAAAAGCTTTATCTTTCCTTTGTTTTTTTTTTTTTGGCTTTGAATTTTTCACCATATGATAGGAAATATATGAAAATAAATTTTTTTATCAATTTTCATTATCAGAAACATTTATGTACTCAAAGTAAGATATGAGATAGAGATTGAAGGTTTTTGTGTTATGTTAGTATACTTGAGAACGTGATTTCCTGTTCTTTCACAAAAATATAATAATCATCATCATCGTGTGGTTTTATGAGGTTCAAAATATGTTTATTCTACTGGTTTACCTGTAGATGGTTGTATGTTTTGTGGTATTTTGTAGAATTGAAATTTTGTTTGTTGTTTTATTAATCTGTTGTCTAATAGGGATTACCTTATGTACTCATAAATATCGGTTAAGATCTAGATCCACAGTAATAAGTGCGTTAAATTGTTGATGAAATATATTTTTTGAATCTGTTGAGTTATCTGACATTATCATTTTTGACGAATCAGTGAAGCGATATGCAGTTTGACAAAAGTATCAGTTTTGGTTTGAGTCGATACTAAAAATAAATTTTTAATTTTATTTTGGATTTTTGAGATCAATTAAACTCAAGTAAGTAAAGAAGTAATTGGAATATTTTCAATTCAAAGGTATGGTTTGAAGTTTCTCAGAAAAAAATTACAATTCACATTTTACGTGTTTCGGATCGGATTCGAACCTACCCTCGTCAGTGCCCGGCTCGAATCTTCGGGCAGACACGCTATCGATTACGCCGTTGAGGCGATGACAATTTCAAAGTTGAAACTTCTTCATCACTTATTTATTTTACTTAAGTTGAATTTTTCCACTGTCATTAGACTCCATATTATGGAAATGCTTTTATATTATATGGGATTTTTTGCATTAAATTTCTAGACAATACTTTGTGTGAATTCATAGAATGGGGAACATTTCTATTCTAATTAACATCCTAAGTCACGATTGTATAGTCATTATTGATTGTTTCCAATCAATGTGAAATCAATGGCTGACACTTGGTCAATTTGTAGTTCTATATGTATTAACATTAAGCTACATTAAGGGAATTTAAATTTTATTTTGGATTTTTGAGATCAATTAAACTCAAGTTAGTAAAGAAGTAATTGGAATATTTTCAATTCAAAGGTATGGTTTGAAGTTTCTCAGAAAAAACTTACAATTCACATTTTACGTGTTTCGGATCGGATTCGAACCTACCCTCGTCAGTGCCCAGCTCGAATCTTTGGGCAGACACGCTATCGATTACGCCGTTGAGGCGATGACAATTTCAAAGTTGAAACTTCTTCATCACTTATTTATTTTACTTAAGTTGAATTTTTCCACTGTCATTAGACTCCATATTATGGAAATGCTTTTACATTATATGGGATTTTTTGCATTAAATTTCTAGACAATACTTTGTGTGAATTCATAGAATGGGGAACATTTCTATTCTAATTAACATCCTAAGTCACGATTGTATAGTCATTATTGATTGTTTCCAATCAATGTGAAATCAATGGCTGACACTTGGTCAATTTGTAGTTCTATATGTATTAACATTAAGCTACATTAAGGGAATTTAAATTTTATTTTGGATTTTTGAGATCAATTAAACTCAAGTTAGTAAAGAAGTAATTGGAATATTTTCAATTCAAAGGTATGGTTTGAAGTTTCTCAGAAAAAACTTACAATTCACATTTTACGTGTTTCGGATCGGATTCGAACCTACCCTCGTCAGTGCCCAGCTCGAATCTTTGGGCAGACACGCTATCGATTACGCCGTTGAGGCGATGACAATTTCAAAGTTGAAACTTCTTCATCACTTATTTATTTTACTTAAGTTGAATTTTTCCACTGTCATTAGACTCCATATTATGGAAATGCTTTTACATTATATGGGATTTTTTGCATTAAATTTCTAGACAATACTTTGTGTGAATTCATAGAATGGGGAACATTTCTATTCTAATTAACATCCTAAGTCACGATTGTATAGTCATTATTGATTGTTTCCAATCGTAGTTTTTTTCTGAGAAACTTCAAACCATACCTTTGAATTGAAAATATTCCAATTACTTCTTTACTTACTTGAGTTTAATTGATCTCAAAAATCCAAAATAAAATTTAAATTCCCTTAATGTAGCCTAATGTTAATACATATAGAACTACAAATTGACCAAGTGTCAGCCATTGATTTCACATTGATTGGAAACAATCAATAATGACTATACAATCGTGACTTAGGATGTTAATTAGAATAGAAATGTTCCCCATTCTATGAATCCACACAAAGTATTGTCTAGAAATTTAATGCAAAAAATCCCATATAATGTAAAAGCATTTCCATAATATGGAGTCTAATGACAGTGGAAAAATTCAACTTAAGTAAAATAAATAAGTGATGAAGAAGTTTCAACTTTGAAATTGTCATCGCCTCAACGGCGTAATCGATAGCGTGTCTGCCCGAAGATTCGAGCCGGGCACTGACGAGGGTAGGTTTGAATCCGATCCGAAACACGTAAAATGTGAATTGTAAGTTTTTTTCTGAGAAACTTCAAACCATACCTTTGAATTGAAAATATTCCAATTACTTCTTTACTTACTTGAGTTTAATTGATCTCAAAAATCCAAAATAAAATTTAAATACCCTTAATGTAGCCTAATGTTAATACATATAGAACTACAAATTGACCAAGTGTCAGCCATTGATTTCACATTGATTGGAAACAATCAATAATGACTATACAATCGTGACTTAGGATGTTAATTAGAATAGAAATGTTCCCCATTCTATGAATCCACACAAAGTATTGTCTAGAAATTTAATGCAAAAAATCCCATATAATGTAAAAGCATTTCCATAATATGGAGTCTAATGACAGTGGAAAAATTCAACTTAAGTAAAATAAATAAGTGATGAAGAAGTTTCAACTTTGAAATTGTCATCGCCTCAACGGCGTAATCGATAGCGTGTCTGCCCGAAGATTCGAGCCGGGCACTGACGAGGGTAGGTTCGAATCCGATCCGAAACACGTAAAATGTGAATTGTAAGTTTTTTCTGAGAAACTTCAAACCATACCTTTGAATTGAAAATATTCCAATTACTTCTTTACTTACTTGAGTTTAATTGATCTAAAAAATCCCAAATAAAATTTAAATTCCCTTAATGTAGCCTAATGTTAATACATATAGAACTACAAATCGACCAAGTGTCAGCCATTGATTTCACATTGATTGGAAACAATCAATAATGACTATACAATCGTGACTTAGGATGTTAATTAGAATAGAAATGTTCCCCATTCTATGAATTCACACAAAGTATTGTCTAGAAATTTAATGCAAAAAATCCCATATAAATTTTAAATTTAATCTCAAACTTGTTAAAATGTAAATAAACAATTTCACGATACCAGAAATATCGAATTTGTGAAATCAATCATTTGTTTGTACAACTAACATTTTAAAAATAACATTTGTTTTTGAATACAAAGATAGCTTATATATGTGACATCTTAACAAACATTTTCTTTAATCTAAATTCTAAAGTTGAATGGTTGAAAACTTGGGTTCGGACATTCTTCATTTTATCAATTGACAGGTAAAGCCTATCTTTGATAATTTTTATACGGAAAATAATTGCTATTGTAAATCAAGCTAGTTATATGTGTCGTATTCAACAAATTGATGTTCTTGTAGTTAAATTGTTAATTTTATTGTAATAAGTTTTAAATTTTAATACATAATTTATGATTTCCAATCCTTGCTTTTTCAATGATTAAAGAGGCAAAATATTTTATAGAGACTGAAATTCGTAATTCTTTTCAATTCAAAATTTGTATAACCATTGTTGGAATTGGGCACAAGTTTTGTCTTAAAGGAGCTATAAAAATGAGTATTCAAATGATAAATATAACTAAAGACTGACTTAAAACTATGATTATTTAGGAGTTTGAGTTTCATTTTAAATTATATATTAATCTAATGAGAAAATTGGCACATCTCTTAACAATTAACAATCTATATAGAAATTTCGAATTCAAAGAAAAATCTAAACTAGAAGATTGCTCTGACGTATATCAAATAAATTGTGATTCCTGTGATAAATTTTATATTGGCCAAACAGGCAGAAAATTTATTAAAAGATTTTCGGAGGTAATTACCTAGAAGAAAAAAAATTCATAATATAAACTCAATTTTTGCTCAACATCTAATCAACGAAAATCATACATACATAAGTTTTGAAAATAATTTTAAAGTTTTACATTTTTGTAACAAAGGTCCATTTACATTTTTGTAACAAAGGTCCTCTCATGGATTCAATGTATGAATTTGAAGAAAACTATGAATTTGAAGAAAAAGTGACATTTTGCTCCGGCCATTTTGAATAATTATTGAAATTCTCTCAAAAATTGATGTAACAACTATTAAGAGAACTACAACAACGTTCAAGCCGTAGAATTGTAAAAATAAGCAGCTTTTGTTGGTGAAAATTCATATTTGAGTGATTGGTGCCATTTCAAAGCCGCCATTTTGACGTTTTTTTAATTAACGATTAAATTTTCTTTTTGCTTCTGCAATTATTTTAAAATTAACAATATATTTTTTAAAATTATTAGTTGTTGTAACTAGTTTCCACGTACGATGTTGAAAAATGTCGGGATTAACGCATTATTTTGAAGGCGCCTTTTTGAAAAGCTCCTAAAGGTAAAACTTCATCCAGTTCTAAAAGTAAAACTTCAATTTATTATAACAGACTTAGGCGTTTTGATATGATGCAAGTGGGTGTAGAAGAAGTTAAATAAAGTTGTGCAGATGTGCGTAAAGTGTTGTACATACACTCAGGCTGAAAGGAAGATTACGCCCTTGGTTCAATAAAAGCCCTCGCTTCGCGTCGGGCTTCAATATGAATCGCTGACGTAATCTTCTACTTTTAGCCCTCGATATGTAAATAACTATTACGCACAAATGAATTGTAAAACACATTTTACAACCTAGTTATCGTTGCTGAAAGTTGAACTTTACGCCCGTTTCATTGAAAATTAAATTTGTTCAAATTTGCTTTGATCTTCTCTACCTCGAACAAGTTGTGTAGATGAAAAGCAGATTAATTTTTGATTTTATTTTGTTCAATTATAAACATGTTTTGATATTTTTAATAATAAAATGGGATAGTAAGATCTAAATATAAGCCCAAAATAAATATTTTTTAAAATAATAAAATTGTGGCGTTATATTTGAAATGTTTCCAAATTTTTGGCGTTCTAATGGTGATCTACTCAAAAGTTGTTTTAAGCTACTATTTCGTCCCAAAGGAACACATGTTTTGCTATATTCTTCTACTTTGCCGCCCGTAAAATAATTGCCCGTACATTATGATGCAAGGACGTAAAGCTAAGATTTTGGACGTATGTGGAGTTTGCAAATCGAGGTGCTAGCCGAGCCTTTAGCCAGTTTTTATTCACCGCAAGCAAAATATTTAAAAAAAACTAAATCAAAGATATAAATTTGCATAAATTTTGAAATAAAAAATATATAAAACAAGTAACCTTTGGCAAAATATTTGTTTTTTTTTTTCAAAATAATTGTATAACTATGACAACAAATAATAACAATAATTTTAATTAGATTATGAAATTTTGAATTTAAAGGTACTGCTTTGATAAACATTTTTATTTTTTATAGAATTTAAACAAATACAAATGTTATTTACTTTTTTGGACGTAACTATAACAACAAAATATATGGTTAAAAGTGACACTACGGCCCCAAATCACAGTAATAAAGTATCACTTTATTATGTAGGTGAGTAAACAATAATTAAATTCATCATAAAATTAGAACAAACAAATCAATTATTGTATGAAGTTTATAATGAAAATCATGGCAGCATTGATGAAAAATGGGAACAAGTCAAAGAAGCTTACGTCAAAACTGCTACAGATGTGCTAGGATACCAAGACAAATCACGGAAACCATGGATTAGCGATGATACATGGAAGAAAATTGAAGAGCGTCGACAGCTCAAGTTGTAGTTGTGTCACCAGAACTCAACCGAGATCCGCAACAAATATGAAAGTACAGCAAAACAAGTTAAAAAGATGGCAAGGAATGATCGCAGAAGATATACAGAAAGCATTCTCAAGACTGCAGAAACAGCAGCAGCTAATAGAAATATGCGCACACTACACAAATGCGTGAGAAAGGTCACCAACAAATATACAAACACTCCACCAATAAAAAAATGAATCTGGTCAAACCCTCACAACACATGAACAACAGCTAAATAGATGGAAAGAATACTTCGAAGACAACTGCCACCAACATGAAGATAACTTGCAGTCTCCGGATGACAACTATAACGACACTATCAGCACCCATCCACCAACGGAACGGGAAGTTAGAGATGCCATACAGAAACTCAAGAATAACAAATCTGGTACAGACAATATATCAGCAGAATTACTCAAAGCAGATGTAAACACAACAGCAGAAGCTCTAACACCACTATTAGCTGATGTATGGAACGAAGGTAAAATACCAACCAAATGGAAAGAAGGTTTAACCATAACAATCTCAAAGAAAGGTGATCTAAGAGAATGCAAAAATTGGAGAGGTATATCTCTGCTCAACACAATAATGAAAATACTAGCGATGATCATTCTCGAAAGGATATCTCCATCAATTAACATGAAACTAAGAAATGAACAAGCCGGCTTTAGACCAGGAAGAAGCAGTACCGATCATATCAACACAATCCGTATCATCATTGAGCAATCAAATGAATGGAATTCACCATTGTATCTCCTCTTCGTGGACTTTGAACGCGCCTTCGACTCAATCAATAGAAGCGCGATATGGAAGACACTTTGTGAAATGGGCATCCCGAAGAAAATAGTTCATCTAATCAAAGAAACGTATCGGGATGCTGCAAACAGAATACAATACAAAGGACAGCAAAGTGATGAATACTACAACCACCGAGGAGTGAGACAAGGCTGTGTACTATCCCCGCTACTATTCCTAATAGTACTAGATAGTATCATGAGAAAGCTCGATGATGCAAGTCCAAATGGAATCCAATGGAATACAACAAGACGGCTCAATGATCAACACTACGCAGATGACATCTGTCTCCTCACACACACATATACGGACATGCAGCAGAAAATACAGAAGCTATCAACCCTTGCACATGAAGTCGGTCTCAACATTAATATCAGAAAAACAAAGGCTATGAGATTGAACACCAAAACGATAACACCAATTACCATCAACAATACACAAGTGGACGAAGTTGACAAATTTGTGTACCTTGGTTGTACTGTAGCAAAAACAGGCGGGACTGAAGAAGATATCAGTCAGCGTATTAACAAAGCCAGAAATACGTTCAATATGCTTCACAAGATCTGGAATGCATCCGTCCTGTCAAGAAAGACACAGCTGCGAATGTTCAATGCATGTGTCAAGTCAGTACTGCTGTATGGATGTGAAACGTGGAAACAAACAAGAAAGATCACAAATAAACTACAGGTGTTTGTGAACAAATACCTGAGAAGACTGATCAAATGCTTCTGGCCAAACACCATCAGTAACCAGGAACTTCTACGGCAGACAGAGCAGATAGACATTGAGACCGAGATAAAACAAAGAAAATGGAGATGGATAGGACATACACTGAGAAAATCAGCCGAAGATATAACAAGGATGTCCCTAGAGTGGAATCCACAAGGTAAAAGGAGAGGTGGTAGACCACCCATGACATGGAAGAAAACGGTGCTAGCTGAAGCAAAACAAATTGGCAAGACATGGGGTGAACTGAAAGCGATTGCCCCCAACAGAGTCAGATGGTCCAGTCTAGTAGACGCCCTATGCTCCTAAATGGAGATAAAGGACAAAAAAAAAAAAAAAAAAAAAAAAAAAAAAACTTTTGGCAAAATATTTGTTTTTTTTTTCAAAATAATTGTATAACTATGACAACAAATAATAACAATAATTTTAATTGGATCATGAAATTTTGAATTTAAAGGTTGCTTTGATAAACATTTCTATTTTTTATAGAATTTAAACAAATACAAATGTTATTTACTTTTTTGGACGTAACTATAACAACAAAATATATGGTTAAAAGTGACACTACGGCCCCAAATCACAGTAATAAAGTATCACTTTATTATGTAGGTGAATAAACAATAAATTCATCATAAAATTAGAACAAACAAATCAATTATTGTATGAAGTTTATAATGAAAATCATGGCGTGTTTAGTTTTTTTTAGAATTTTTCAAAATGTTTAGCGAGTTGATAAAATTATAAAACTGATTTATTTAACCATTCAGTTGTGAACTTGTGCGTAAAACGTTGTACATACACTCAAGCTGAAAGGAAGAAAACGCCCTTGGTTCTATAAAAAACTCTCAACCGGAAAAGACAAACGTTGCGCCCTAAATAGCTATTTGTACACTAAATTTTTCTCGAAATGAATTCAATATTTTTTTCAGTAGTAATTTCCCAAGGGCGGTGATAATTTGAAATAATTTTTTGCCACAAATTTTGAAAGCAAGTACATTGATAATAGCCGAGGGCTATTATCAATACCACTTGCTTGAGGAATTTTCCAAAAAATTATAAGAATTTATCAACGAACGAGAGGAATTCGTTTAGAAAATTTTTTGCCTTAGTTTTATTTCAATTATTTTAATTTCTGGCATACTGGGATATTAAAAATTATCAAAAAATCTTCGTCAAATCAAAGAATTTCATTGGGTTAAATTGAAATAAAACTAAGGCCAAAAATTTTCAATTGAATTTTCTTCTAGAGGAAGATTCTTCTTGATACACTAATTTCCAAGGTCCGACCACGACACTCTGACCCGACCGATAACGTTTTTATTTTTAGACTGCTCGATTGGCCCAGACTCTGATGGTTCGCAGTTTCGACTATTTTACTTCCCGTTTATTCACTAACTACTTAAAAGTCACAAATTTGCAACCATTTTGAAAATTTGTTAACTTCAATTAACTTTGTAAGAAAAAATTATTACTTTTTCAGCATTTTTGTTTTATGAAAAATAATTTTTTTCGGTAAAAGGCTGTAAAGTTTAACTTTATTGCCGCTAGGGAGAAGGTTAAAGTCTTAATTTTTTGACGTATAATCAAAGTGGCTGTAAAGTAACGCCATTTTAATATTTGTTTACGGCGGCAGTAAAGTAACTTTCATATTTTTACGGCGGCAGTAAAGTAATTTTCATATTTTTACGGCGGCTGGTCAAGCCAAAAATGTAAAAGCCTATAAGCAAATGTACATTTAAAAAACAAACAATTGATGTTCCACCTCCAAAAATTATTGTAATTCCGTTATGCTGAAATTGCTCAGGATTGAATCTTGGATAAAGAAAATGTTCACCATTACTTTTCAAAGAGTCAACAAACGTCATAAATGTGATGCTTAAATCATTAAAAGTAAAACAATGCAATTATTTTGGTAATTAATTACCTAATTTACCTATTTGTCAAAAGACACAATCAAATGGTCGAATAAATACAACTACCAACCACCAGGTGTAGCTGTCAAAGAAAAATAATTGGTTGCTGTGTTTCTCGAGCACGAACATGATAGCGCTAAGAAACAAAAAATTATACATATAAATGACAAGAGTCCATATTTATTGTTCTCTTCTTCAACATATTTTTAACTTGAATTATTGGTTAAGCTTTAGGTTTAGTTTACCTTTAGTAAGTTATGTAATTAGTTATTAATAAAATAAGTGTTATGTTTGCCAGTTATTTTATATTAGTTTACTTGCTAAGTAATATTTAAAGTATTAAATTTATTATCAATTCGTTGTAACCGTGTTGTTAAAAATATTTAATGGTGTAAATATAAAGTCATGTTTGTTAAATGCTTATGATATGAGTTTTTAGTGTTGTGCACAATCATTGTTGTAATCGTTCCGGTCAATACAATACAATTTGAAAACTGGTAAGATTGTTATTAATGCTGTTATACTAATCGTTTTTTGTCTTCTATGTTAAAATATTCACAAATCACATATGCATTATTATCATGCCGCCATTGACGATAGCAAAATTGTATGTGCATTGTCATCCAGTCACATCATTTTGATAGTGGCAAAACAACATTCTAACAGCATCATTGAAGCTGAACCGGTTTAATATATCATCATTAAAGCTGAGATTTATATTATACATTACATTGAAGCTGAGATGTATTATTGTTATTATTACATGAAGATTGCCTACTGCTTCGTTACGTCATTTTTGACATTGGTAATCGCAAGTTATGTTCATCATTAAAGCTGAAATTCATATTGCATATTACATCAAAGCTGAGATTTATTATATTGCTACGTGAGATTGCCACTTCTTCGTTACGTCATTCCGACACTGGTTCTCACATAGTATTCAACATTGAAGCTGAAATTAGATTGTATATTACATCGAAGCTAAGATTTATTATATTGCTACGTGAAATTGCCTACTTCGTCGTTACGTCATTCCGACATTGGTAATCACATAGTATTCAACATTGAATCTGAGATTTATATTGTACATTACATTGAAGCTGAGATGTATTCTTATTATTATTATTATTACATGACGATTGCCTACTGCTTCGTTACGTCATGTTGACATTGGTAATCGCATGTTATGTTCATCATTAAAGCTGAAATTTATATTGTATATTACATCGAAGCTGAGATTTATTATATTGCTACATTGAGATTGCCTACTTCTTCGTTACGTCACTCCGACACTGGTAATCACATATTATGCAACATTGAAGGTGAGATTTATATTATATATTACATTGAATCTGAGATTTATTATTACTATTACATGACGATTGCCTACTGCTTCGTTACGTCATCCTTGACATTGGTAATCGCATGTTAACTTTCATCATTCAAGCTGAAATTCATATTGTATTACATCGAAGCTGAGATTTATTATATTGCTACGTGAGATTGCCTACTTCTTCGTTACGTCATTCCGACACTGGTACTCACATAGTATTCAACATTGAAGCTAAAATTTATATTGTACATTACATTGAAGCTGAGATGTATTATTATTATTATTACATGACGATTGCCTACTGCTTCGTTACGTCATGTTGACATTGGTAATCGCATGTTATGTTCATCATTAAAGCTGAGATTTATATTGTATATTACATCGAAGCTGAGATTTATTTTATTGCTATATTGAGATTGCCTACTTCTTCGTTACGTCATTCCGACACTGGTAATCACATAGTATTCTACATTGAAGCTGAGATGTATTATTATTATTATTATTACATGACGATTGCCTACTGCTTCGTTGCGTCATGTCGACATTGGTAATCGCATGTTATGTTCATCATTAAAGCTGAAATTTATATTGTATATTACATCGAAGCTGAGATTTATTATATTGCTATATTGAGATTGCCTACTTCTTCGTTACGTCATTCCGACACTGGTAATCACATATTATTCAACATTGAAGCTAAAACTTATATTTACTATTACATGACGATTGCCTACTACTTCGTTACGTCATTCTTGACATTGGTAATCGCATGTTACTTTCATCATTGAAGCTGAAATTTATATTGTATATTACATCGAAGCTGAGATTTGTTATATTGCTACGTGAGATGGCCTTCTTTTTCGTTACGTCATTCCGACACTGGTACTCACACATTATTCAACATTGAAGCTGAGATTTATATTATACATTACATTGAAGCTGAGATTTATATTGTATGTTACATCGAAGCTGAGATTTATATATTGTTACATTGAGATTGCCTACTTCTTCGTTACGTCATTCCGACATTGGTAATCACATAGTATTCAACATTGAAGCTGAGAGTTATATTATACATTACATTGAAGCTGATATTTATTATTACTATTACATGGAGATTGCCTACTGCTTCGTTACGTCGTCCTTGACATTGGTAATCGCATGTTATCTTCAACATTGAAGCTGAAATTATATTATACATTACATCGAAGCTGAGATTTATTATATTGTTACATTGAGATTGCCTACTTCTTTGTTACGTCATTCCGACATTGGTAATCACATAGTATTCAACATTAAAGCTGAGATTTCTATTGTATGTTACATCGAAGCTGAGATTTATTATATTGCTATATTGAAATTGCCTACTTCTTCGTTACGTCATTCCGACATTGGTAATCACACATTATGTTACATTGAAGCTTAGAATTATATTATTATATTACATCGAAGCTGAGTTGTTATTATATCATTACATGGAGATTGCCTACTGCTTCGTTACGTCATTTCAACATTGCTGAGATTTATTATATATTATTACATGGATATTGCCTACTTCTTCGTTACGTCATTCTTGACATTGGTAATCGCATGTTAACTTTCATCATTGAAGCTGAAAATCATATTGTATATTACATCAAAGCTGAGATTTATTATATTGCTACATTGAGATTGCCTACTTCTTCGTTACGTCACTCCGACATTGGTAATCACATATTATGCAATATTGAAGCTGAGATTTATATTGTATGTTACATCGAAGCTGAGATTTATATATTGTTACATTGAGATTGCCCACTTCTTCGTTACGTCATTCCGACATTGGTAATCACATAGTATTCAACATTGCTGAGATTTATTATATATTATTACATTGAGATTGCCTACCTCTTCGTTACGTCATTCCTGACATTGGTAATCATATGGTACTATCAATATTGAAGCTGGGCATTTTTTGTTATATCATCATTGAAGCTGAAACCTGCTATATATTATTTGAGGTGCTTACTACTGCGTTACGTTATCTAACATCGATAACCACCTGCTATCATCACCATTGAAGCCGAATTTTATTGTTATATGTTATTGAATCTGTATCAAATTTTCAATCAAGATTTAAATCATTTTAAATCATCTTTGCTGGAATTATTGTATGAACTTTTAATTCACCATCATCAAGAAAAGACAGTCCACTTAGCCAGGCATACAACAGCGGCAGTAAAGCAAATTTAATATTTTTATGGTGGCAGTAAATTAACATAACATGAGATTCAAAACACTATTCATTTCAGTTCATTTCAATGAATTAAAATAAATAAAAACTAATTTCAGAAAATTTATTACCTTATATTACCTTTTTAAATCATATTTATAAAATTTTTGATGTTTTAATTTCATAATTATAAAAAAATTTAAACGTTTGCCGATAAAATAGTGTATTTAATTCGGAGCCAAAGTGACTTTTTGTGTTTCGTTTCCCTACGGTCGGCCGTCAAACTATAGACTCAACACAAAGAGTAGCACTTTAGCTCCTAATTAAATAATATACTATTTGAGTTATTTGCGAAAAACCGTCTGAAAACGTGTTTTTTTTATTGAAAAGTTGACATTTTAACTTGCCAATAACTTGAAAATTATTATTGTTTATCAGAAAAAAATTTATGAAACAAAAGTGGCTTATAGAATTAGTCAGTCTATCTTTTTCCTGTCTTTTTTTCAATGAAGCATTTCACCCTCGAGAAGTGCCACTACCAGAGACCTTTTCTGAAGGATGTTTTAGTGAGTTTTACTTTAAGGATGATTCTGGAAAAATTTTGGAAGTACAACATCAGCATTCACCAGCCTTACGATGATTTCAAGCAAGCGTATTACACCTTGGTATCCCCAAAAACTTGTTTCTCTTTTTCTCTAACACAACATCATTTCATTGATTCTGTACAGTATATAGAGCTATTAAATTCATTGAAAACTCAAATCTTAATAACGAATCCTTGCAGCACAGCAACAGTGTTGCTGATTTCACTTTCTTTAATAAATGCATTATGGATGAACGGGCTTCTGAATAAATCGATTCGAAATAATCGATTTAACCTAAGTCAGCAAACCTAAAACATCACACCAGAATAACTGTTGTGGCCCATACTTTTATACGGTTTAAATAATTAGGGGTAGAACTGAAGCCTACTATCGTAATTTGTTCAACAGAGTTTTTAATCTATTAAATACCCCACCTTCGTGCGTTTTCCCTGATAACTTTAATCCTCAAGGGTATAAAGACAGCGTTCATAAATTTCTGTGAAACCTAATTTACATTCCTTGCGTATCTCTAGTTGGCATGGTATCTTCGGATATTAAGAGACGTTAATTTATAATTCACACTAAACAACAAAATCCAGGAACATGTCTTCGTCTGGAACGTCTGGAAACCTTAAAATACTTCAAGTCTGTTATAACATTGTCCAATAACATTCAGGTAGATATCAAAGCTCGTCCCACTGCCGCATACAGAGTTTCTACGCACATTCAAAACTTCTGAAATAAAATCTATTTCGCGGTCGTGTAAAACTTTGTCGAGGAAGGTCAAAGAAACAATTTATAGTCCATTTAAAGTAGCTAAAAATTAGATTAGAATCCGAATGAATAATAGAATCAGACAGCTCCTTGGAGGCTAATCCAACCAAACCGGATTAGATAGTTTGTTCATGGAGAAAAAAATTCATTTGGCAGAATGATAAAAAAAGATTCCCAACAACAAGCAGTTGGTGTCCGTTGAAGAGGAATGCCTAGACAACGCTGATGTGATTACATCATTCGTGATATAGGATGTCGAAACTGGGGTCAACTAGTCGTGGAACGAGAGGAATGGAAGCTGGTTGTACAGATGCCAAAATACTACGCTAATGGGTTAAAGGAAATAATCAACCGTTTGTAGCGACGGACTATTTTCAATTTTTACTCTAAAATAATAATACATATTAATATTCAAAGAAATTCGATATTCAAAATTCCAAGGAATTTTTTTCAATTGTAATAAGCGTAGGGACATTTGTTTGTACTACTGTGTTTTTTTTTGTTTCAATTAATAATGCATTGCAAAACATGTTTTGCATAAATCATTGTTTAATTTTTTAAAAGTAAAAAGTAGAATTGGAGGGGAAACAGGAAACCTATGATATATGTATATAAGCGATCAATTTTAAACTCAAAAAGATTAGTATGGAATTAAAATTAAAACAAAAAAGAAAGTATATAAATTTAAATCAGAGTTTATGTGGTTTTTTTTTAAATAAAACAAAGAATTGAAAATATTCCAATTACTTCTTTACTTACTTGAGTTTAATTGATCTCAAAAATCCAAAATAAAACAAAGAATATTTTTGTGTAAATTAAAATAAAAAATTATAGAAAAATAAATGATTTGTTTTAAATTGTGACGTTGAAGTTTTTTTTATTTATTTATGCAATTGTAATGAGTTATAGTGAAAATGTTTGATAAATCATTTAGCAGATAAAGTGAAAGGAATTTATCTTAAAAAAAATTGCAGCTCAAATACAAAAAAACGTGAAAATGTTTATTCATGTGAAGTAATGGCGAAACCGTTCAGCACACTTTTTATATCTAACGGGTACGGTGATCGCTTCATTCCGCACCGTTACATATTATATGCAATTACCAATGCATAAATTTTATGTCACTCAACAAGCAACTAAAAAATATAATGATAGTGCTGAGCTTCGGATTACAAATAATTATTGGCGTGTAATTCGATCAAACTATGAGGAATGTATTGCAAATTGACATACCTAGTTTGGTTTGATCAGTTCATGGTGCTTTCAATAAAATTACGTTTGGTAAAATGAATTACAATACAATCAACATTTGTTTCATGGACTGGTTTTTGGAAGAAGACAACATTCAATAAATTAATTAATGTAAGCTTTTTTTGTATATTGATATGTATAATTTTTCTTGATTTATTTTTATACTACTACATTATTTTCTCTGTTAGCTAATTAAAAGCTTCATTACATTACTCAATATGTGATTCGTGATAAGAGATTTGCAAGTGTTATTTGTTTGTTATAGATTCAGTTTTCCAGCTTAATATTACAGTTTTCCGGTGTAATATTATTATTCGTATAAAAGTCCAAATTTCGTAACAAGTTTTGGGGCTCCATACTTTGAAAAAGTAAAAACGGTACCCTCTTGGTGAGACTTCGGTGTCTATCAAAATTTCTACATTTTCTCAAAAACTATAAGTGCTATCAAATTGAAATCTGCTACAGTTATAAAATGCATCTGTCCACGCCTAATGAGAACAAAAAAATTGCAAATATTTGTTTTTATAAACATAGATAAGGAGATAGTAAAACAATTTATTTTTAAGGATTCGAGTTTGATTTATAAAAATTGAAAAAGATTGAAATATTACAAAACCAAATTCAATGAATTATCGACTGCATTTTTTTTGTCCTCGTCACTTTACTTCGAACATTACGAAAGAAAAAAATTGAAAAAATTTACGGTAATAAGAAATGTTGTAGAGATGGAATCAAAACTATAGCGATCAGTTCATCATATAAAATGGTATTTGGAGGGGGTTAAGTTGAGGGTGGAAATTTCGAAAAAACAAATATTTTTTGAACTTGACGAGTGTAGTTCTAGTCAGAAACAATTTTTTTGTAATTTGCGAAGGCACTGTTTTTCGTTTTTTAGGGTTCCGTTTTTTTATACGGAACACGATTGGTGAGAGTACAACGTGTTTTTCACATTATTTCGATTATCTCGTGAACCATTAATCCGATGAACTTAAAATTTGAGGTGCTTATAAAACTAACCTATCCACACAAGATGGCGGGTTAAAAAATAAATAAAGTTGTGTTCGTTTGTTTTAAGGAGGTACGATGTAAAGCCTTTGAAAACATACATTTTTTTAGCGAGACGAGTAGGGTATCATATGAAAGGACTTCATTTCAGCATTATTTGCACTGGATTTTAGAAATATTGCCATTTTTTTAGAATTTTGCAATGCACAGTTTTTGAATTATTATCAATAAAGTGACACAAAAAGTTGGTCCCCCCCCCTTGCATTTCGAGCCTAATTAACAGAAAAATTTGAAAAATTCACAGAGACAGGAGGTTTGATAAACTCTGAACGAAAAATATAGCGAACTCTGAAACAATTATATTTTAGTGTTTTTAAGGGATTGGGGTGGGGAAGGGTGAAAAAAAACTTTTTTTTGACCCAAGTGAGTGGGGTGTCATTTGAAAGAGCAACGAATTTCAGAAACTTTGCAATTTTTTTTAGAATTTTGTGGTACACAGTTTTTGAGTTATTTTAAAAAATGTGCAAGTTCCAGACCGTCCCCCCCTACGTTTCGACACAGATTGACAGAAAAAATTGAAAAAATTCATAGAGACAGGAAATTTGCTATATTTTGAACGAAAATTATAGCGAACTCTCAAATAATTATATTTCTGTGTGTTAAGGGGATGGGTGTAAGGGGGGTAAAAAAAAACTTTTTTTGACCCAAGCGAGTGGAATATCATGAAAGAGCAACAAATTTCCAAAATATTGCAATTTTTTTTAGAATTTTCCGGTATACCGTTTTTGTGTTATTCTAAAAAATGTGCAAATTCCAGACCGTCCCCCCCCCCCCCTACGTTTCGACACTGATGGACAGAAAAAATTGAAAAAATTCATAGAGACAGGAAGTTTGCTATATTTTGAACGAAAATTATAGCGAACTCTCAAATAATTATATTTCTGTGTGTTTAGGGGATGGGTGTAAAGGGGGTAAAAAAAACTTCTTTTGACCCAAGCGAGTGGGGTGTTATTTGAAAGAACACCAAATTTCCAAAACATTGCAATCTTTTTTAAATTTTCCGGTACACCGTTTTTGTGTTATTCTAAAACATGTGCAAATATGCATGTGCATAAAAATTTTCCTATTAAAATAAACCATGAGGAATTGCGTGAGGTTGAATCAGTTAGACTTCTTGGAGTGGATTTTCAAAATAACCTGAAATGGAATAAACATGTGTTCAACCTCGCTAAATCTGCAATGCAAAAATTAGGATTCTTGAGTCGATGTAAAAAGTATTTCAATCGCGAGCAAATTTTGCTAATCTTCAAGTCCTTTATTCGTCCATGTATGGAGTACTGCTGTCATGTTTGGGGAGGTGCTTGTCAGTCAACAATAAATTGTCTAGACTCTGTACAGAGAAAAGCAATACGGTTGATTGGTAATACCGAACTAACGAACCAGCTTGATTCACTCCAGCACAGAAGAAATGTGGCTGAATTGGCAATCTACTATAAATATAACTTCAGCAATTCTCCTCTAAGGAAATTCAAAATATCCTTCCATCGTGTGCGCAGTATAATCGACAAACAGGAGCTTTCGAGCTATCCCATCCATTTGTTGTACAAATACCTCGTTGTAGAACTGTGTCCTTCCAAAACGACTATTTTAATAGAGTGGCCAAATTATGGAACTCCTTGCCTTCCTCTGTATTTCCCGATGAATTTTCCCCTCAGGCATTTAAAGAAAATGTCCATCATAATTTTAAAAAATTAGTATAGTTATCCCTATATCCCCATTCCTTCCATTTTCCTCATCTTCTTCCTTTATAGTTGACATGGTATCTTCGGATATTCAAAGAGTCTAAATAATGAATATTTCATATTTAGTGTGCTAAACATGTCTAACTAATTAATAAAAAAAAAAAAAAAAAATTCCAGACTGTTCCCCCCCCGCACTTGTCCGACTTTTTGTTTTTAATTCTGGCTTTTTAGAAGATCTATTCTCGTAGAATATTATAAACACACACGGAAGCTTTATTTTTTTAGCTTAAGATAGTTTTTTAACGCTACGCTAACTATTCATCACAATTTTAGAATAACAAATTTAATTAAAGTACGAAATGTTTCTTCCTAACACAAATTGAATATTTTTGTAACTATATACTTAGATTAGATTTTTATCTTCGTCGCCAAACTGTCATGTCCTTATGATCTATTTATTTTGCTATTTAGTAAAAGCAAAAGACTTCTTTCAATTCATTGTACAAGCGTGAATCTTTTAATTTATTTTCATAACATGATTATACAATATAAAATTTCTTTTTTAATTACAAATACATAAACAATTTTATTAATTAGATATATAAATTACAATTAACAAACACAAATTTTTTCGAAAAAATAATATTTAGTTTTCTTATAATTTTTCTTTAATATTTATTTTTTATCATTTTTAAATAGGAATATATTTTTTATATGCGATTTTATTTTCTTTTTTTATTTTTAGGTAAGAAAATTAATAGCTTTTTTGTTATATCTATTAAATTATTTAAATATTTTTGGATTTTATTTTACATTTTAAATTAAATGTAAATTGTTTAAATTAAGCATGGTTTGTTACAATTACTTGCATAATAGTAATAATTACATTGTCATCTCTTATTGGGTTTACTCTTAGTTTAACTCTCGTTCCTGCAGCCATATTCTGAAATTGTGAAGTGGTGAAGTGATAAAAATTTCTTCGTTTCTTTTCATTAAAAAACTTATCACTTCACCACTTCACAACTACAGAATTTGGCTGCTGGTTTGGTTTCCTTAAATATTGCCTGTTCTAAACAAACTGTTTGTATTTTATTTTAAGCATTAATTCATTCTTTGTTTGTATTTACTTATTCTTGGATGTGTATTTATTTATTCTTGAATCGAGTTTAACAGTTTTTCGGATTAAATAATTAAGAATATATAAACCATTACGAATAAACAATACAACTTTTTAAGACCAAACATTGCCATATTTATAAAAAAATATTTTATTTTAACACATCAACATTTTTCTGTTCAAAGGGGGAGGCTGTTGTGGTGGTCAATTACTACATCAATTTCAATTTTATATTTTAAGCAAATTTTATATTATTTTTATTTTATTTTATATTAAAAAAAATTCTGGTACTTATAAAATTTTATACAGAAAGATTTATATAAAAACAAAACAAACGCTAACTTAAATTTTTGTATTTCAAATTTTGGATTTCTTCTTTCATGGGTAGCATTTCTGTACAATTTATTCTTTAAAACAGTCAATGTTCTATTTGTTACAATAATTCTTCTGAATAAACAGACAAAAAATTGTATTGTATTTTTAAATAGAAATAATTATAAAATTTAAAAGGGTTATTTTGCAAATAAAGTTTTGAATGATTGAAAAATAAAAATAAAACAATAGTAATATTTTTTTCGGCAAACGGCAACTTTACCGCCGCTAGTGAGTTAGTGACTTATATTCAAAGCTGCAAAAGGAACGCCATTTTTATTAGTAGCATTTGTTATTTGTTTTCTTGTTATTTTTCAAAAAATTGTATAACTATGACAACAAAAAATAAGAAATTGATTCTGATTGGATTATGAAATTTTGAATTATTGTATGTAACTATGACAACAAACCATAACGTGAAATTTTGATTTGCAGCTTGCTTTGATAAAAATTTTATTTATACAAATTTAAATGTGTTTTACTTTTTGGACGTAATTATGACGGTAATAAATCTTATTTATAAATTATTGATGTATTATAATTTCATACTTATAAAAAATTTAAACGTTTGCCGAAAAAATAGTGTATTTAATTCGAAGCTAAAGTGACTTTTTGTGTATCGTTTATAATTTAAAACATTTATTAAAATTTCAGTTTAGTGAATTATAATTCTTTGGTAGAATTTTCAAATCGATTTTATTGAATTTTATGATATTATTCTATTAAATTTGTTATTAAATTATTAATATAAATATGTAAATAAATATTACCTTAACTTCTATCTCACAAAATAAATACTATGTTAATAGATCAAAATTTGAGTGACATCTTAACTTTTTCGACGTCAACAAATAAATAGTTTTTTTATGTTTCGATATTTTCTCTTTTTAAATTGCCATATTTAATTATTTTTTTTTTTTGGGACAAAAGTCTCTTTATTTTGTTTTTATTCAGAGAAAAAGTTAAAGTTAAACCAATTCTGATGAGAAAATGTTGCAGAAAAAATCATCATTTTTAAGGAATATAATTGGTTTAAACAAAACACTGAACGCACAGCACACATGACTGCAACTGAAAAAGTGGCTTTAATGCCTAAAATGCTTATTACATTTTTTGTACGATCGATAATAGTAGGAAACGCAGTTCGCACTAGAAATACACACACAATTGAAAAGAAGAATTTAAGGCGTATGCAGAGGTTCTTTCGATGACTTCTGGATTTTTAGAATATTTTTGACAAATAGAGTTAGTTGAATTGGTCAGGTATAGTTTCAGACAAAATGTCGTTTTTTAACCATTGAAAGGAAGCATTAGCGCTACAATGAGAGGGTTCTAAGAAGGTTTCTGGACTGAAAGGTACATATAGTTTGGAAAATGGTACGTAAAGGCACATAAATCTCAGATGAAAGTGATGAAGTATGGTCTTACCCCCGATATATCCGTAGTTGATTGTTGCTTTTATACTTTTAATAAAATTATTAGTCATCTGTATGAATTTCATCTGGGATCAAATGACTTTACCATATTACATTTTGATACAGATAGCAAAAACTGACCTTTAACATATGTCATGCTGTAAACATGCATCAAATACATTTTGAAACGGAATTAAATGACTTATGGAACTCGTTTTTTAGCAGTTTAAAATTCCGCATCAGAACTTTATATCGGCATCAAAACACCAACCAAAATGCAACGCTACCTCCCGTCCTATAATACTTGTATTCAAAATTAAGGGGAGCGCACATATACCACGTTAAATGTTAGTCCTAGTCTTTGAATTTCTTAGAAAATAATTCTATAAAAATGTTTAATTATTTAAAAATTGCAAGTAAATAAAATATTAAATTATAAAATTTTTGAAGATTAAAATTTTTGCGAAAATATTTTGTGTACGCGAAAAAAACATGTCACGCATCAAAACAAGCACACAAAATATTTTTTGAGTTGGCGGTATATTTTAATTATAAACTAAAAACGCCTCTTCATATGAGATTTGAAACTTCAAATCGTTATAAAGTTGTATGTCAATGACACATAACATACAGTAATAAGAAGTAGAAATCAATAATTTATCTATTACAATAGATTTCAATAGATAAATTATTGATTTCTACTTCTTATTACTGTATGTTATGTGTCATTGACATACAGCTCTATAATGATTTGAAGTTTCAAATCTCATATGAAGATGCGTTCTTAGTTTATAATTAAAATATACTGTCAACTCAAACAATATTTTGTGTGTTTGTTTTGATGTGTGACATGTTTTTTTCGCGTACACAAAATATTTTCGCATGTACCCAATACTGTTTCGAAGATCGAAAAATATTTTGTAGGCATATGTGCGACATATATATTTTTCGTTTATTTATTTTAGAACAAAATTGAATACTTTTTTGCATGTGTTACAAAAAATTCAATAAAATTATTTGAATAATAAAATTTATTTTTAAGTTTTATTGTTTTAAAGAAAATTTCTAAAATTACTGCGGTCTGAAAGACCTAAGTATTACATTCATGAGCTCAAAGTGAAATTCTTACCCCCACTTTTTTTGACATTTCTCGACGTTTTAGGACCTCCTGATTCTAAAAAAGCAAAAAAAAAAAAAAATGTATGTCTGTCTGCCGGCCGGCCGGCCGTCATTACCTACACTGCAGGGAAAACCGCTGGAGGGATTTCAAAAATTTTTTTTTCTAAAAATAGGTATTCACAAGGGACAGGTCCCAAAGGACGCTGTGTTCGATAACTGTACCGGAAGTGTGTCGAAAAAATCATTATGTGTGTCAAAAATAGCAAATTTTCATATTTTTGGCTTAAAAAACGTTCATTTTAAGTGATTACGAGTAGGAACATTAAATTTGGAGAAATCTTGATGGTCGGGATTGGTATGTAAGATCAAAAACTAGATTATTGCATTATAAGTTTATCAAAAAAATGTTGTCAAGTGTGTCAAAAGACAGATTTTTATTTATTTTTTTACCTAATTATTTGGGAAAAAAAAATAAAATTAATTGTTTGTTTGAAATGAAGTTTTATTATTATTATTAAGAATTATGGCATTATGAAGTTGTCAAAAAATGTTGTCAAGTGTGTCAAAAGATTTTTATTTAGTTTTTTACCCTTTTTTTGGAAAAAAATAAAATTGTTTCTTTGAAATGAAATTTTATTATTATTATTGAGAATTATGGCATTATAAGTTTGTCAAAAAATGTTGTCAAGTGTGTCAAAAGAAAGGTTTTTATTTATTTTTTGCCCATTTTTTTTAGAAAACAATAAAATTAATAGTTTGTATGACATGATATTTTATTATTATTATAGAGAATTATGGCATTATAAGTTTGTCAAAAAATAATGTCAAGTGTGTCAAAAAATGATTTCATTTATTTTTTAGCCAATTTTTTGGAAAAAAAATGTAGCTGTTTTTATGACGTAAATGTAATCTAAAATGAAATTAGACATGGAAGTTTTTGAATTTGTTATAGTTTTTGAAATATTTTTGGAATTTTGAAAAAGTTTGTATTTTTGATTTTGTAATAATTTTTGCAATATTTTTAGAATTTTGGAAAAAGTTTGAATTTTTAAGAATTTTTGAAATGTTGGAATTTAGAAAAAATTTAAATATTTGATTTTATTCTAATTTTTGGAATATTTTTGGAATTTTAAAAAAGTTTGACTTTATTTAATTTTTACAATATTTTTGGAATTTTGATTATAATTTTCTGGCAACGTATTGATGTTTCGTGTTAGTTGTGTAGTAAATTTTTAAACTGAGTTAAAAAAATGCTTGTACTTTAACAAAGAGTTACGTTTGATATACATCGCTGCCCAAAACTAAAAACCATGTACTCATAAAAGTTTTTTACCGAAAACTATATCAAAATCTTAAACCCAGACCGAAGTCTTGATATCTCAGAGCTGTGAGATTTCAGCCCCTCCATATTTTCATTTCAAACTAGTAAGCACTGCTCTCCATCATAATTCTATTTTTTTGGTTGCAACACTTATTTTGTTCGAATTCAATCTTGTAATTGCGATATTTTTAAAAGAATATTATTTAAAGTTAAAGTTAGAATATTGACGTACATACTTATTTTAAGATAAATCATTCTTTTCACACCCAAGGGTACCCTTACTGGTAATAGAAAAGTACCTGTCGATGAAATTTCGAATTTCGAAACATGTTAAGATTATTTTAAATAAATATTTTAATTTATTAAAAATATATAGAGTGAATTTGGTTTTTACAATTAAAATATAAACTGAAATTTGTAATAGTTTGTTATAACTTTCATTTGTTTTATTTAAAAATTGTGAGCACTTCCGAATTGACTGAGATAATTGAAATTTTTGAAACAAATGAAAATCACTTCATAAAATTTTGGAATACGTGTTATGTCCGATCTCTTCAGTTCTCGATAAGTTGTCGATAACTTTATCTAGAAGATATCTGACAGAATCGAAACTTTATCTACAAGATATCTGACCTTCGGATAAGGTTTATCTACCAAATAAAGTTATTTGTTACTTGAGCTACCAGATATCTAGCAGATAAGAAAGAAAGTATACATACATATTTATAAAACTAACTAAGTATGATGGATAAAAAGAAAATTGGAAATTTGATAGAAAATTCACAAGAATATTATCATATATCAAATCTTTATCAGGCTTGTTCCCTTTGAAATAAATTTCTTAGTTGTATTGTGGTTTCAGTATCGATTGTAAAAATTTCGCATTTTCAAAGTTTCTAAAAAGTTATTAGAAGCTTCTAAGAAACTTCTTAGCCTTTTAAAAATAATCGTATTCTACCCTAGAGAACGTACGTAACGTAGTCTTAAAAATATTAAAATGGTCTTTTTCTGAGTTCTAAATTCTGAGTTTTCTAAAAAAACAACTACGCGTCAAAATCTCGGCAGAGATGGTCACTCGAACAGTGTTCTTGAATTAAATACAAAGTCAGACGGGTAGCACTAACAGCCGACACTATAGCATCAACAACAAAGGAAAAATTAAAGTCTTACACTCTTACATGAGCTCGGGGTATTTCAGTTAATGTTTTGGGTTAAGTTTATAACACTTTAAATGTTATTTTATGTTTTTTATTTTATTAATTCCTTTTGTAATAGTTTTAAACTTCTCACATTTGACAGTTTATGCTAATAGACTAAGAGCCCGCGACGGCCAGACCTTCGTTATTTTATAAAAGCTGAAAGTTACTCTGCGCATACCCCCTACTCAGGCAGGAACGATTAGTGACATATGAAGTTTGGATCATAGTGGCTTTGGCAGGGAGCAGGTTCCAATGGGGCCTCCAAAGTTTCGTGAAAGTATAAAAGCTAATTTTTTATATATTCTTCGGGATATTATTAGAAGTCACGTCACCCATTGCCAGACACTTACTATCGTGGAAATCCCCTGCCAGACACCTTCATACTTTAAAGTTTAAGGGTGCCTGGCAGGGGGTACTAGTCGGTACTATTATTGGTCTTAATACTTAAATAACTATTGTGAAATTTTTTTTTAAATAATTGGATTAAAATCCAATCATTTTTTTACAATTAATCAAGCAATTAAGTAAATAAATTTAAAGAAATTGGCTGCATAGAAATTTAGGAACAAAAAATGCTTTCTCAAAAGATATTCTACTAATGTAAATATATGTATTTTTCTATGTAAACAGTACAGGAACTTACTCGTATAAATAACTTTGTATGCAATTCGGGCATAAATTATCTTTTGTGCTTTCGAGTGTTTGTTGGCCTCCGCTAACGCCTCGAGCAGCAATTTCAATATCAAGCAAAAAAGACCTACTTTACGCCTTTAATACATAAATAGCTATAACATAAACGTTATTATAGAGATTTTATAATTTGTTTGTTTTGATTTACAGATTTACTGATTTACAGAAATTTACATATAAATATAATCCAAAATATATGATCATATTTAATTTCAAATATAATTAACGTAATATTTTAAATTTAAATCTACTTACTTCCTTATGTACAACTAGTGGGTGGAATACAATCAATATCCGCACCATCTGCACTATAAACGGTTCCAGCTGGACAAGTACATCCTGCCGAACAAGTTGTTAATGGAGGTATAACACTTCCCATTTCACATGTGCTCTGTGTTCCACAATTGGAATAAGTTGCCGAATTCGAACATGTGGCTGAAAAATAAGTGTTAAATTTATATTAGCCAACTTCAACTACGAGATAGTTTTAATAAACATTTTCGTCCTTATTTTAAAGAGTTATTTACATAGAAGAGTTATCAACGTCAATTTTAAGTCCGTACATTATTGTTCCTCTTTTGTAGTTATTTGGTCAGTGCGAATCAAGATATATTTGACCGAAAATTTGACCGTTAGTGAAAATGAAATTGGTAAAAATACCATTTTGACATAAGGTCAAATACTTTTTAATTTTGCAGTGCAAAACAAAACAAATTTTTACATCATCAAAAACAAATTTTTTAAAAACTCTAATTTCATATAACGAACAATACAATTCAAGATTTTATTAAGATTTTTATCTCGACGATAGCAATGGATCTAACCATTATGTAGATTTAGAATTATAAGTCACTAGAACTGAATGTATTCAATTGAATAGAATGAAAAATTGCTCTGAAAAGCGAAAAATTCGTAACGATTCGGGGATCCTTCCGAACAGAGTTTATGGTTAACCATTCTTTCGTTCTTGATACTTCAACTAAGTTGAAATTGAATGAAGAACATTATGGATCTACGAACGTGATGAACGAAAACGCCTTCATAAAATAAATAAAATAAGACAAAAATTAACATTAAAGTTGAATTAAAAATACTTGTGATGTTAAGTCGATCGTCCAAAAACAAATTTTTACTTCGTTGCTGGTCGAGTGGGTTAAAACTTAAATGGTTAATCCAAAACTCTGATCAGAAGGAAGTCAATTCGATCCCCGAACTGGAATTGAGATAACACATTTGTTACGGATCTTTCGCTTTTTAAAGCAGTTTGAATTCTATTCAATTGAATACATTCATTTCTGAACAATATCAACAAAAAATATTGGCCATTGCTACTTTTATATTTTTCTAATTTAATATTTACACTATCTAAATTCAAAATAAAATATTACTTTGCTGCTTAAAAAAACTTCTGTCATAAATTATTGTTCCTTATGTCATGTAAATTCCAATATAAATTCCAATATAAATTCCAAAATACAAAATTTTGACAATTAGTAACTGTCATCTGTCATTATTTCGTGGTTTTGCACACAGCAAATTATTAATTATTTCAGATTTATAATTACTTCGGTCTGAAAGACCTAAGTACTACATTCATGAGCTCAAAGTGAAATTCTTACCCCCACTTTTTTTGGCATTTCTCGACGTTTTAGGACCTACTGATACTAAAAAAACAAAAAAAAAACGTCGGCCGGCCGTCATTACCTACGCTGCAGGGAAAACCGCTGGAGGGATTTCAAATTTTTTTTTTCTAAAAATAGGTATACTTAAGGGACAGGTTCGAAAGGACGCTGTGTTCGATAACTGTACCGAAAGTGTGTCAAAAAATCATTATGTGTGTCAAAAATAGCAAATTTACATATTTTTGGCTTAACAAACGTTCATTTTAAGTGATTACGAGTAGAAACATTAAATTTGGAGAAATCTTGATGGTAGGGATTGGTATGTGAGATCAAAAACTAGATTATAGCATTATAAGTTTGTCAAAAAAATAATTTCAAGTGTGTCAAAAAATGATTTCATTTATTTTTTTAGCCAATTTTTTGGAAAAAAATGTAGCTGTTTTTATGACGTGAATGTAATTGAAAATGAAATTGGACATGGACATTTTGGAATTTGTTATAGTTTTTGAAATATTTTTGGAATTTTGAAAAAGTTTGTATTTTTGATTTTGTAACAATTTTTGCAATATATTTAGAATTTCGAAAAAAGTTTTAATATTTGATTTTGTAAGAATTTTCGGAATATTTTTAGAATTTTGAAAAATTTTAAATTTTTGATTTTATTATAATTTTTTGAATTTTGAAAAAATTTCATCATTTTGTAATAATTTTTGCAATATTTTTAGAATTTGGGAAAATATTTGAATTTTTAAGAATTTTTGGATTATTATTGGAATTTAGAAAAACTTTAAATATTTGATTTCATTCTAATTTTGGGAATATTTTTTGAATTTTGAAAAAGTTTGATTATATTATATAATTTAACAATATTTTCCGGCAACGTATTGATGTTTCGTGTTAGTTTTGTTAATTTTTAAACAGAGTTAAAAAATACTTGTACTTTAACAAAGAGTTATGTTTGATATACATCGCTGACCAAAACTAAAAACCATGTCCTCATAAAGTTTTTTGCCGAAAACTATATACAAATCCTTAACCCAGACCGAAGTCTTGATATCTCAGAGTTGTGAGATTTCAGCCCCTCCATATTTATTTCTTTTACATCAGTGAACAGAATTTGGTTCTTATTATGAAATAAAATGATGTCAGTTATTTACTACATCGAGCTTTAACGCTGCAGATATCAACAAAATGTTGATAACGAACCTGTTATCTAGTTCCTAAATAATTTTTGTCTTGTTTCATATGGGGAGCCGTCTTCCATAATTTCGTCGATATACTTACAACAGCTTTCTACATCAAGACATGTGCCGTCTGCACTTCTGACAGATGGAGATAGACAATAGCATCCTGGCGAATCCATTCCAAGGGTACTGCTGGAGCAAGTGCTCTCCGTACCGATAAGGGTAAATGTTTCTCCCGCTACTGAACACATAAACAGAACTGTAAAAACACAGAAAACATTATTAATTATAAGAATAACTTAGATAGAAAATAAGTGCGGCAAAAAACTACTTACTGCTACAACTACCAAGTCCAATACAACTGTTTCCCAAAAGAACCGATGGGGGTGAGCAAAAACATCCTGACGTACAAGGTAGGCCAGAAACACTTCCTAAACAGGTGGTGACATAATTACAGTTGCTGTAAACAGCATTTGCGGGGCATGCGGCTGTCAGTTTTTAAAATATAAAGCCTGTTAGTTCAAGATAACACTTAAGGTTTATGTTATTTTTAAAATCTTTAAAAAATAAAAATGTAAATGTTCGTTTGTTCAAAATAGGTAATCTCCTAAAGTACTGAATTGATTCCTTTGAAATTTGTACACAATGTTGCATTTGAAAATTAGAGGTTTTTTGTATACTTTGTTTTAGTTGTATATATTTCATAACGTAGGCTGTCAACAAGTTCAAGTGTCTCATCTGTTTTATTCTCAATTCACTCAATTTTATTGTTGAGTTTCATTTCATGTCATTAGCCGATAGATTATTTTATCTAATGTATTAACCAATGGGGTTGCCATGAGTCAACCTTTCGGTAGTGCTGCCCTCCTTTTTGAGCAAGAATGTCCTCCGTCCTCATATACTATAAAAATGTCCTCTTTAAGCAAACTGTAATACAATATTTTGGCCTAAACAAAATAGATTGTTTTGCTACACATTTCTCCCAATAAACATGGATCAGCAAAATAAGTAATCGTAATTGCAGCTTTACTTATATTAAAGGACGAGAACGAATCGAAAGACACCCTGGAATATTCAAAGGATCTCCGATAGGCAGACTGTAAACCGTACATTCCTATCGAGATGCATGCTTCTTTCTTCGCATTTTATTGATAAAGATGCCCGGTCCTACGCATATTTAGCAATTG
Organism: Diogma glabrata; assembly: GCA_963693315.1. Lineage (NCBI taxonomy): Eukaryota > Metazoa > Arthropoda > Insecta > Diptera > Cylindrotomidae > Diogma > Diogma glabrata. The sequence goes on from CAVNZG010000235.1 coordinate 106,209, forward strand.
AGAGTTGTCAACGGCGTTACACATAACACTTACCGCAGTGCATGTTGAGCTTTGAATTTATTGCAGAACGACCGATCCTGGGATGTATTCATTAAAAATTCATGCAACAAGTCCAATTGAAATCAAGTTCGTTATTTGTTTGCAATCATATTGACCACCTGCTATTCTTCATCTCGAATTGAGTTCTGGGAAAAAATATAAATCACATGCATGGCTCTTTTACGTCGTGTACCTGACGTCATATTTTACGTCGTATGTCCAAGGAAATTGCCAATACATACATAGATTTCACAACAGAATTTTACAACGAAGCGTTGAAAATGATTGAAGGTTTGTGCTTAGATATCGCGAACAAAATTTTCAATCCATTTTAAATGGCATCGTCGAATCGATCTGCTGCTTTATCTTCGTTCAATGTAGAATTGCGTCGTGAACAAAATTACATGTAATTACATGTAAGTATGTGTATTCCTTTGTTCCAAAGCTAACGTTTGAACAAAAAGCCATATACGATCGACTAATGCAAAATGTTAATAATGGGGTTGGATGAAATTAAACTAATTAAACTAATTCTAGTAGCAATCAGATACTAAATAGACAGATGTGAAAGCATTCGGTTACTGGGAGTCTTAATAATGGCCATGGCAAAGAGCGCTTCAAAAACTCGGCCTCCTCAATAGATGTAAAAAATGTTTCACTCCGTATCAATTACTTCACATTTATAACTTCTATATTCGTCCCTGTATGGAATATTGTTTTCAAGTTTGGGGCTTTGCATTGTTACCATCCTGGTTCTTTTGAACTCTGTTCAAAAGCGTGCTAAACGAATTGTTGGTGATCGAAATTTAACATTAAATTTTGATTCCCTGCCAAATCGTCGCACTGTTGCTGATCTCGTTGTTTTTTATAAATATCGTCACCAGCAGTGCTCGGATGAAATCAGGTCCATAATACCTCAAACGTATTCGTTTCTCCGTTTTACTCGTCAATCGGTCAAACAGTCAAACTGTCGAGATTGCTCACTGTTATAGTGACAAAATGCAAAGGGACTTCTTTGTGCTTACATCATCGTACAAATGGAATGCTTTGCCTGAATCAATATTTTCGAGTGCCTTCAATCCACAAACATTTACAAAAAGCGTCCACCGTTCAGAACGCACGTTGTTGTAGGACCTAGGTCTCAAAAGATATCTTTGTGTTGTTGTAACATATTTTGTAATTCCTACTACACAACACATTTTATTAAAAAAACAAATCCGATGAAAAATAATTAGCTCTTGCGTCGTTCGGCATAGCTGCGACATTGCTACCAGATGGAAGAACAGCTCATTCCGCTTTGAAATTGCAATTGAACATATAATTTATTGAAACTCCTACTTGCAACATTTCTAAAGGATCCGGAACGGGAAAAATATTGCAGAAATGTAAACTTATTATTTGGAATGAATGCACAATGGCGCGTAAAAAATCGCTTGAACCTCTTGATCGAACATTGCAAGATTTGCGTTATAAAATTAAATATATTAGAAACGTGTGTGTTCTGTTGTTTCTATTTCTTATATATAACCAAACTTAGCTACTGCAACGTGTGGCCGGGTTCAACTAGTATAAAATAAAATCAAGACAGTTACGAAAAATAAGCAAGAGACTGTTTTAGTTCAATTCGTAAAGAATATTCGGTTTGATAGTTCAAAACAATATATGTGGTTATATTAAACCAACCATGCGGTTATCAATAAAATGTTGATAAAGAATCTGTTATTTTTTTCTAAAATAACTTTTATGTGATTTTGTGTATGATATGCGGAACCGTCTTCAAGAATTTCGTCAATATACTTACAACAGCCTGATATTGAGACACATTGGGAATTTGCACTTCTGACAGATGTACTTGGACAAAAGCATCCTGGCCGACAAGCTGGAATGGTACTGGAAAGACAACTGCCCTCCGTACCACAAATGCTATATGTTTCTCCCGTTCCTAAGCACGGATCTAATACACAGAAAACATTATTAATGATAAGAATTTTAAGTTGTGATTTACAAATAATTAAACAAACTTACAACAGTTTTGAAGTAAAATGCATATACCACCACTGTTTCTAACATAACCAGGTAAACAGAAACATCCAGATGTGCATGGGCCAACAGCACTTCCTTGGCATGACGCATCATTGGAACATGAACTGTAAACTTGATTCGGGCTGAATGAGCAAAAACCTAGAAGAGCACAATTTTATGAAATAAATATGAGTTTATTACACATAACTCACGCAACACACAACATTAAATAATAATTTAGTGCGATAAGAAGATGCTTACCTGGGCAACTAGTAGGTGGTATACAACTTGTTCCGGAAGCCACCAATCCACATGAGCAAAAACATCCTGCAGTACAAGAACCAGTTGCAGATCCGTCACAGCTGGAGACAAAGTTACAATTACTGTAAGCAGCATTTGCGGGGCATGCGGCTGTCAGTGTTTAAAAAGGAATATACAATCTGATAGTGCAATATAACTCTTAAGGTTTATATACTCACAACAACTAGAAAGTTGAACACAACTCGTTCCGCTTCGAACATAGCCAGGTAAACAGAAACATCCAATAGAGTTGGTTCCAGAAACTGGTCCACTACACGTTGAATCCGCACCATATGAGTTAAATACCTCATTGTTTCCTGTTGAACAACTATCTGATAGTTTTGAAATATTAAATTAAAGTATTTCCAAAACGTAAAATCAAGGTCAATATGCTTACAACAAGAAGAAATTGGAATGCAACTTGTTCCACTTCGAACATAACCACTTAAACAAAAGCATCCAGAGGAATTGGGTCCAGAAGCTGGGCCGCTACAAGTTGAATCTGCACCAAATGTACTAAAAGCTTGATTGGGTCCAGAAGCAGAACAAAAAGCTGAAATATTTTATGTATTTTATTTGACTACTTCTAAAATATAAAGTAAATATAAATACAAAAAAGTATGTGGAAAAAACAGGTCAGCTATATTTATAAAGAAGGGTTAGGCTTTGTTATGTTTACTTACTAGGACAATTTATTGGTGAGATACAATTGTTTCCCGAATCTCTAACTGATCCACTTGGACAAAAACATCCTGAAGTACAACTAGATGCCGTTCCAGTACATGAGGCATATATTTGGCAGTTGCTAAACGGTGTATTGGCTGGACATGTGGCTAGGATATTAAGAAGTAAAAGAATACAAATATTTGACATATACGTTCTGATTGCCATACTTACAACACGAAGCTAGTTGAATACAACTTCCATCGCTTCGGACGTAGCCACTATAGCAAAAACAGCCGGAGGTACATGCACCAGCAGAGTTTGCCGAGCAAGTGGAATCCATACCACATTGAGTGTAATACTCATTTGCTCCAGAACAGGAAGCTGGGCAACTACTTGGAGGAACACATATGTTTTGACTGTTTCTTACATATCCATTTATACAAAAGCAATCAGCATAACATGGTCCTGATGCACTTGTGCTACATGTGCTCGTTGACCCACAGTTACTGAAAGCTTCGTTAGCACCTGAACATGTGGCTATAACAATAAGAAGTATAATTTATTTACCGCTAAAATATAAAAGCATACCCAAGAGTATGAACTTACAACAAGATGATATTGGTATGCACCTTCCAAAACTTCGAACATATCCACTGTTACAAAAGCATCCAGCTTTGTATGGTCCGGTAGCACTTCCACTGCAAGTTGAATCAGCCCCGCTCCAGGAAAATGACTGGTACGGTACAGATCCGCAATCGACTAGAAAATTGAAAATCAAATAATCAAACGTCGCTCATAGTTCAAAATGTTGTATTTTTCCACTTACAAAAACATTTGGTGGATGGTATACACTTATTAAAGCTATCTAGAACATATCCACTAGCACAAAAGCATCCGCAAGTACAAGAACCAGTTGCGCTTCCTGAACAATAATTGTTTACCCCACAGTTGCTATATACTGTATTGGTTGTGCACGTAGCTACAATATTAAGAATTTATTAGAGATAATAAATTTTAAATAATGAATAGTTCTTACAACAAACAGGTATTGGTATACATTCTCCATCTTTTCGTACAAAACCAGGTACACAGAAGCATCCAGGCTTGCAACTGCCAATTGCACTTTCATAGCAAGTTGAATCTTTACCACAAGAACTGTATTGTTGATGAGGATCACTTGTAGTACAATCAACTGAAACATTTTAAATCAGGTTTTTAGAACATTTAGCCATTTTATTAGAAAGAAGTCACACAAAGAAAATGAAATTTAAAAAAAAAATATAATTGTTTTCAAAAATATTTAAAAAAAAAATAATCGCGGCAAAACTTTACGCCGCGCCGCGAGCATATAATTTCAGATATTTATGTAATACTTGACGGTACTTAGAGAATTTTTAAGAAAGATCGAAGAAAGACTTCGATAAAGTGAAAAGTAAATAAAATAAAAAAGAAATATTGGAGCATATTTGTGTAATGGCCGGTAGTAAAATTCTTTTTATTCAAAGTCTGATTATTTGACGCCATATGCAATAAGATGAATTAATGTTTTTATTAAATTTTTTTTACATTAAATTTTATATTTCAAAATGGTGGTATAGGTTCTTCCAAAAAAAAAAAATGCATAAAAATTTAAATCTGCTCCCAAAGAGCTAAAGTTTATTTTCGCTCTTAGATATTTTAATTTTATTTTAAAAAGAGTAATAGTAATAAAAGAGTAATAGAGAAAAGAGTAAAGAAATCTAGTTTTTTTCTGGGTATCCGTGATACATATTTTTGTTTATTTTTTTGGTTTTGATTTGTCGTTTAGTAAGAAAGATTTTAAAAATTTGTATGTTTGAATTGGTCATAATTTTAGATAACGATCTCATGTTTTTGTAATTTATTATTTTTATATAAAATATTAATGAACAATTTTTAATTTGTTGTTTGTGAATTTCATTATGAAGTTAAAATTTTTTTAATATCATTGTTTATTGACCCAATTTATTTAAAATAAAAAAAAAACAATAAAATTAATTAATTAGTTTTCTTCGATTATCATTTTTACTAATTAATTCATTTTTAAAAGACTCATTTTTCTTTTTTTTTTTGAAGGCGTTCATGCTCCATGTAGGAGCGTTGCCAGGTTGATCAGCTTTGAATATTCACCACGGTCATTCGCAACAGCGACATAATTACCATGGCAGCCGATTTTTTTAAGGGCGTTTATTACGTCAGTCTCCCATTGTAGTCTACCTCGCGGTCGCCCACTCCCTGGGGTACTAACGTACATTTTTTTAATCATTCCAGACTGTGAATCGGCTCGTAGAACATGCCCAAACCAAGCAATCCTATTAGAACAGATACAACCTATTATATCAGGACCCTCAAGAAGGTCTCTGATCTCAAAGCTATACCGGGTTCTATACTCTCCATCGTCTTTCTTAAGTGGACCAAAAATGTAGCGTAGGATCTTACGCTCAAATACAGATAAATGCGATTCATCATTTTGTGTAAGGGTCCACGTTTGTGACCCATACATCACAACCGGTCTAATCAATGTCTTGTATAACTTCAGCTTGGTGCTAGTTGATACATACGGTGATCCAAGGAGAGGTTTAATTGAGTACAAAGTTCGATTACCTGCAGCGATTCGAGCTTTTATATCTGTAAGTATGCTGTTGTTTGAGTCAAGCATTGGTCCCAAATATTTAAAAGATTCAACTCCCTCAATTCGTTCATCGCCGCACATCAAATCTTTTTTCTCAGCCTCCCTTGAAACATTCATATGTTTGGTTTTATTGTAGTTAATTTGCAGACCAATTTTTCTAGCACCACTCTCAAGTGACTTGAAAGTCTCACTCATAACAGCTTCACTTCGGCCGAGGATGACAACATCATCAGCGTTTCCAATCATCTGTACTGAGTTTATTGACAAGATATTGTTATTAGTCGGTAGTTTCTTTTGACGGCACACATATTCCAAGGCTAAATTAAAAAGTATAGGAGATATAGCATCACCTTGTCTTAAACCGGAGTCGACCTTAAAAAACTTTGATATTTCGTTCTCTACTCGTACACAGCATTGAGAGTTCTGTACTGTCATTTTGCATAGTGATACCAGTTTACCAGGAATTTCCATTGACACCAGAGCAGACCATAGAGTCTCTCATTCGAGAGAGTCGTAGGCCTGCCTGAAATCAATGAAAAGTTGGTGCACAGGTATGTTGAACTCTCGGCATTTTTCCAAAATCATCCTTATCGAGAAAAGTGCATCGGTAGTACCTCGGTCCCACCGGAAACCACACTGATATTCTCCAAACAGTTGTTCAGCAAAAGGATTGATTTTGGATAGCAAAATGTAAGAAAAGATTTTATATGCTGTGCAAAGGAGAGCGACTCCTCTGTAGTTTGCACATTGTAGGCGATTACCTTTTTTATGGATTGGTATCAGCATAGCTGTGTTCCAGTCCTGTGGCATGGTTTCAGTCCTCCAGATCATTTGAACAAGTTCAAACAATCTTAAGGATAGAGTTTCGCCACCATGTACAATCATTTCGGATGTTATATCGTCGATACCAGGTGCTTTATTGCGTTTTAATTTAGACAGCGCCACTACGAATTCCTCTTTGGTTGGTTCGTCTACATGTACCTTTGACGCACGAAGCTTTGCTCGTCGCCCGACTTGTTGCTGGTCACTTAAGTTGAGAAGATTCTCAAAATAAGCGGCCCAAGTATCTAAAATATTTTTAAGGTCTACTTGTAGCTCCCCATCTTCGTTTTGAATAGCAGTTGATCTAGTTTGAGGGTCCTTCTTTAAGGTTTTAACCTGTTGAAAGAAGTTACGCGATTGATGTTCCTTATTGAAGCTTTCAATCTCCTCACACTGTCTCTTCCACCATTCTCTCTTCGTTCGTCTACATAGCTTTGTAACGGCTTGTCTTGCCAGTTTATAATTCTCCTTCGTGGACCTGGTGTTGCGTCCTTGTAGACACTACAGATAGCAATCTCTTTTGTATTGAATAGCATCAAGGCATGCTTGATCCATCCATGGCTTCTGGGAGTGGTTCTGTGGTCGTCCAAGTATTCCCTCAGCAGCGCTTAAAACAGCATCTTTGAGCAAATACCATGACTTATCGACGTCTCCATTAATGGTTTCTGATTTATCCAATGTTTCGGCAATATGAATTTGATATCTCCCTTCTGTTTCAGCATTCTTTAATGATGAGATGTTAAAACGTTTCCGTTGATTGAATTTTGGAATGCCTGGATTTGGAAAGTGGAACCTTATCGTTGCACATACAAGGAAGTTGTTTCTTCCGATGTATGCACCTCTAAAGGATCGCACATCCCGAACGCTCGAAAAAAAAAACGTGTTGTTACTAGAACGTGATCAATTTGATTTCGAGTATTTCCATTCGGTGAGACCCAAGTCTGCTTATGAATCGATCGATGCGGAAAGAACGTACTGGCAATTCTCAAATTATTTGGTAATGCAAACTCAGTCATTCTCTCACCATTATCATTCGAATTCAAATGTAAGCTGTTGGGACCCACCACATTTCCATAAGAGATATCTCTTCCAACCTGTCCATTAAAATCACCAAGAAACATAATGAAGTCGCGTGTTGGTGTTTGTTTCATAACCTCTTCCAGTGCTATGTAGAAATTATACTTCTCGTCGACGGTCTTAGCTTCAGTTGGTGCATGCACGGCAATAAGAGAAATAAGACTCATACACGTTTCAAATTTCAACTTTTTGTTCCACTTTTTTGACAATAATTCAAAAATTGTGTATCGCAAAATTATTTTAAAAGAGTTACAATGTTTTTTAAATGAAGTGCTCTTCCATATGATATCGTACATGACTGGGTTTTAAATGGTATTTTTCCGCTTTCTGATTCCCACCTCTTAATAAATACGATTATGAGTATTTTACACTTTGCTATGCTTTTAATTCAAAAGTACCACTTTTTCTATATTTCCAAAGACTTTTGAACTTCTTTTATTGAAAAGGTTCAGAACTAAGTGGGGAAAGATATTTGACAAAAATATTATTGAGCAATTTCACGAAGATTCAACAACATTTTGACTTGACCCCTTTTAATTTTGATTATTTTTTGTTTATAGATAGTCTTTGATAAATAAAAAATACAAGTTCTCTTAGAATTTTTTTTTTCGACCAGGGGTCTTCACAGGGTGCCCCTCAATTTTTGTTATTTTGTGATGTGAGTGCATTTTGACGAGCGATTGTAGAAAAACTACTCAATCGATTTTCATAAATGATATGTCGTTGAATAGGTATTAGAACAAAGTTTTTAAAAATGTACACTGTTAATTTTTTGAAATAATTTTTAACGGTGTAACATAAGAAAAAAATGGAGTAATTGAAAAAAAGATGGCATAGCCTTTTTTTTTTTTTAAGCTAAATTGAAGCTTATTTTATATCTAACAACTTGTGAAAGTTTAGGACTAGCGTCATTTTTTGTTTTAGAGATAAAATTCGTTGTGCATATGACTGTCGGGAATCAGTTTTTTTTGTTCTGAAGGAAAATTATAAAAATGGCGTTATAAACTAAGAGATATTTTTTTTATGTTAAATATCAAATATTTTATTATTAAATGAACATTTTAAAAAGCAATTTCAGTCAAGTTCAGCAAAATTTTGCGACATTTTGACTCGACCCTTTTTAATTTGGTTTATTTTAAGTTTAAAGATAGCCTTTGATAAATGAAAAATACGGCTTCAAGTAGAATTTTTTAAAATATAGACCAAAATTTTATTTAAACAAATTTAAATGTTTTTTAGGACGTAATTATGGCGGTAATAAATAATATTTATAAAGATTTTGATGTGATGTTCTAAAGTGACCTTTTGTGTTTCGTCTATAGTTGTCAAACTACAGACGTAACACAAAACGTAACAGTTAGTTGCTAATTAAATAATATACTATTCTTGTAATCTTTTATTTTGCTAACAAAAAGTTTTTTTCGGCAAACGGCTGTAAAGTTTAACTTTACTGCCGCTAGGGAGTTAGTCTTACTTTTTTGACTGCGGCTGCAAAAGTAACGCCATTTCTATTTTATATTAGACGGCTGCATGTGTTATATTTGTTAGTTTTTCAAACAAATTGTATAACTATGACAACAAAAAATAAGTTGATTCTCATTGGATTATGATATTTTGAATTATTGTATGTTACTATAACAACGAAACATAACAAACAGTTTCATTGGATAATGAAATTTTGAATTATTGTATAACTATGACAACAAAATAAAAACTATTTCAATTGGATTATGAAATTTTGAAAAGGCTGTTTTGATAAAAAAATTTTATTCATACAAATTTAAATGTTTTTTTCTCTATTTTGGCGATAAAAATACATATCATAAAAATTTTGATGTATTAATTTCATATTTATAAAAAATTTAAACGTTTGCCGAAAAAATAGCGTATTTAATTCGGAGCTGAAGTGACGTTTTGTGTATCGTCTATAATTGTCAAACTATAGACTCAACACAAAAAAGTATCACTTTAGGTTATAATTAAATAATGTACTATTATTTCATCCCAAGAACAATTACGAAATCCAAAAAACTAAAAATGATAAAAAAAACCAAAAAACTAAAAATAAAATGGTTTTATTTTTAAAATACGTCGTGCTACTGTTGCATGAAACCTGTTATCGTATTTTTGTGACAGAGATACCCAGTTTTTTTTGTATTGTGTGGTGTTGAAATTTAGGCCTGGGCGATTTTCAATATCTATACCTGCAATGTCAATGGGTAAGTCTTTGTCACAACAAAATGGCAGCAGAGCAAACCACCAGCTTAGCATTGACTTCACCAACATCCCAAGTCTTGACTTCACCAACTTCACTCCACTTCTTGACTTCACCAACATCTCAAGTCTCTCAGGTCTCAATTCAAATATTCAAACGTAAACGAGGTTCATCACTACATCGAAAAAAATAAACCTGACGCATTGTTTCTTACCGAAACAATTGTCAGTGGCAAATGATCGAAATTGTATCTCGATAAATACCGGATGCCTAGTTACGAATTGAAACATTCCTTTTATAACAAGCATGGTTTCTGTGTATTTGTTCGAAATTCACTGTCATGCATGAGAATAAAGGCTTACGACTTGAACTCTAAACACCATAATTCTCTAGCACTGAAGATCTCAGGTGTTGATGAAACTATGTTTATCAAAGATTATACAGATCCCCTAATTGCCCCCAGGATGTCCATTTTTCGATCAAATATTGGCAAATCTAGACAAAATTACCAAAGATTACCCATATACATAATAAAGAATGGCTTAAGTATTCATCCTGCACTGGCGACGTAGGTAAGACAAGCCGAATCGATAATCACAGATTATCATGGTTTGGCGCAAATGATACAGTGTTCCACTAGAATCCCAGATAATACACATCATAACAATAATTTGCTGGATCTGTTTTTGACAAACAAACCAGATACAAGTTGAACAACCCCTCGGATCATCGGACCATTTACTAATATCAGCAATAGTGCAAATTACATCACCGACACCAATTAAAGCAAATTCTCGTCGCGTTTGGAACTATAAACGCGCCTACTGGGAGGGACTGAGAAACTTTACGGATAAAACAACTTGGAAAACTATTTGTTGTGTTGAGCAAGATCCTAGCACATTGGAATAAGAATTTCTGAAATCATAAAAGACGGAATGCGGCTGTTTATTCCAAATCAATTAATCACTCCTAAAACTGAGCCTTGGTTCACGCGAGATGTTTATGAGGCAGTGAGGAATAAACGCAAAGCATTTAAGACGTATAACTCAAATAAAACACCTGAAGCCCATAGCGCCTATAAGAAAGTCAGAAATATTAGTAAATACAAAATAGAGTTGGACAAAGACGCGTTTATCCAGAAGAAATAACGGCTCACGTAATTTTATTCAGGCAATTAAATCAGTCCAGAGCAATTTTAATCGATCCTCTATTTCAATCTAAGTTCTAAATGACATTCCCGTGAGCGACTCATAGTTGAAGATAGTTGAGCCTCCGCATTCACCTACACATTTCCCCAGTTGTAATGAAAATGAAAACAATTATTTTTCGTTGCAATATCAACAAATCAGCTGGCCCCAATGATATTCCACCCGTCATTCCTAAAAACTTTGCTAGACAACTAGCTCCAATTTTAACAAAATTTTTCTATTTATCTTATAAGACCGGAACATTTTCCGATTCTTGGAAGCTGGTTAGTGTTCAACCCATATCAAAGAAAGGCAGTAAGAAGACCCTAACAATTATAGACCAATTGCAATTCTGTCGGTTTTGGCTAAACTATTTGAAAAATATGATAACTGCAATCTACTAGAATATTTGGAGATATTAAGAATTATTGATGATAAACATTATAGTTTTCATAGAAGTCATGCAACAGGTGATAGCTGTTAACCTACGTAACCTATCTGCGGAACAAATCGCTGGAGAACCATGGTTATACATTCAGTATTTCACTTGATATTTCTAAAGCATTTGATAAAGTGCGGCATAGAAATCTCATAGATAAATTAAAGTCTTATGGCATAGACCATCTTACTGTCTCATGGATTCATAGTTTTCTTACAGGTCACCAATTTCATGTTACTTTAGATGGTATCACATCCAATATTTTCACAACCAATTCTGATGTTCCCCAAGACTCTGCACTCGCACTAACCTTGTTTAGTCTATACATTAATGATTTAATTATTTTGACAGTGCACCCAATCCATAGTTTTGCTGATGATAGCACATTGCATGCATCACATGCATCTCCTAAATTTCGATCCCATACTGCAGTCACCACTGAAAGAGAGCTGCTAATTGATTGTATCAACAAAGACCTAGATCGAATAATGGAATGGGATGATCGTGATCTTGTTTAATTTAATCCAATCAAAACCAAACTATAACGTCTTTTACGAATAGAGCGACAAACAAATTTTCCTATTAAGAGAAACCATGAGGGATTGCGTGAGGTTGAATCAGTTAGACTTCTTGGAGTGAATATTGAAAATAACCTGAACTGGAATAAACATGTGTTCAACCTCGCTAAATCTGCAATGAAAAAATTAGGATTCTTGAGTCGATGTAAAAAGTATTTCAATCCCGGTCAAATTTTGCTAGTGTTTAAGTCCTTTATTCGTCAATGTATGAAATACTGCTGTCATGTTTGGGGAGGTGCTTGTCAGTCAACAATAAAATGTCTAGACTCTGTACAGAGAAAAGCAATACGGTTGATTGGTAATACCGAGCTAATGGATCAGCTTGATTCACTCCAGCACAGAAGAAATGGGTCTGAATTGTCAATCTACTATAAATATAACTTCAGCGAATTCTCCTCTAAGGAAATTTAAAATATCCTTCCATCGTGTGCGCAATATAATCGAAAACCATGAGCTTTCGAGCTATCCCATCAATTTGTTGTACGAATACCTCGTTGTAGAACTGTGTCCTTCCAGAAAGACTATTTTAATAGAGTGGCCAAATTGTGGAACTCAATGCCCTTCTCTGTATTTCCCGATGAATTTGCTTCTCAGGCATTTAAAAAACTGTCCATCGTCATTTAAAACAATTAGTAAAGATATCCCCATATCCTCATTCCTTCCATTTTCCTCATCTTCTTCCTTTATAGTTTTCATCTTCGGATATTCAATGAATGAATTAAGTTTAAGATTAAAAAGGAATAATGAATATTTCATATATAGTGTGCTAAACATGTCGAGCTAATTAATAAAAAAATCTTTTAAGCTCTGAAACGCTAACTGTGCTGAATCATTTCAAATCAGTTTATTATTATGTTTTAGCAAATCAGTAAGTGCACAGTAGAGTAGTTGAAAATAAACTTGCGGTACCAGCCACACATACCTAGGAATAGCTTTAATATTCTCTGCATCTACCCGTATAAACCCTTTCCTAGTAATATACCCCAAGCACTTTAATGTCTTGAACTTAAATCGATGTTTATAACGTTAAATATAAGTTTAGCGTTGTGCAACCTTTCAGAATATAGTTTCAGAAGCTCAAGGTGTTTTGCATAAGTACTGGATGTTATGAGGAGATCGTCGAAATAGATTGCATTGTGAAATTGAGCCTGAGCTACCAAGTGCATTAGTCGGTACATTATCTGAGGCGCATTACAAAGTTCGAGTGGCATGACAGTGGATTGATACAGTGGTTTACCCGATGCCGGAATAGCAGTTTTACCTTAAGCATCATTTTCGAGCGGAATCAACTAAAAGGCATCCTTTAATGATCCAAACTGGAGATAAAGTTAGTATTTTCCAAATTATTCAGACTTCTGTCAATTAATGGTAGCGCATAGACATTTTTCTCTTTTTTCTCGTTGACCTGGCGTGCGTCCAGATAAAGTCTAAACTATAAATTCGCTTTTCTGACAAGAGTTACCAGAGAACACACGTAGACTCAAGATGGGGTCTAATTCCTTATCCAGAGGTTACATTGTACTACATCTCAAATGTAGCTACTGACTTCCAAATAAATCATTCACAAAAAACAATCATAAATCTAATACAAGAAATATAATAATAAACAAACAACCACTTATAGTAAGAAAATCTCAAATGTATTCCAGCACATGTTGAAACAATAAATTAAATAAAGTTTACGAGCATTAAAACCTACCACAACATAAATAAACAAAAAAAAGATTGTAAATATTTTTAATTAATAACTTGGTTAAATTATTTAAAAATATGAAGAAAAATAAGTGTGTGAAAATGGTGTCACTTTACTTTTAATCGTTTTTATTTTTTATATTCTTTTTGTCTAATAATAATAATAATAATAATCCTTTATTGACTTCAAATTTATAATACAGTTGTGTACATTTAATAATTTACTGAGATCAGCTTTTAATAGTAAGCTTTACAGCAGATGAAATTAATTATTATGAGTATTGCGAAAAAAAAAAATGAAAAAAGAATGTTTATATATACAAATGCAGTTCAGTCTGCTTAGTAACTAATAAAAAAACTTATATTTACCTAACCTACTTAAATCTAAACTTAAAAGCTACGTTGCAAAAATTAAGCGGTAGTAAAGCTAATTGCGTTTATCAATTCATTTTCAATATAATTTAATTTATTTATATATCTATCATTAGCTTCTCTAGCAGCTACATTGACAAGCTTTATATTTAATTCGTTGTGCAGTCTTAAAGTGCTATAACGTCTAGGGCGTTTATATATAGTTTTTAGAAATTTGTTTTGAATGATTTGAAATTTCTTTTTATGACACAAAGCAATATCCCACCAAATTGGCGCACCATAAAGTATGATATTAAGAATCACACACTTGTAAATTAGTGTCTTATTATGACTATTCAGTTTACTATTTCTGTTGAGTAGAGGATATAGACTTTTGAACAGTGCATTACATTTTTGTTGTATTTGAGTGACGTGTGTCTTAAATGTTAATGATTTATCTAAATAAATTCCTAAATATTTAGTTGAAGGTTTCCATTCCAAAGAAGAGTTTTGAATCAGAAAGGGTTGTTGTGGAAGTTTACGGGATGCTCTGCACCTAGTAAAATAAATAGCTTCACATTTTGATATGTTAATACTAAGTTTCCAGTTTTTAAAAAATTCGAGAATTTTAGTGAGGTACAATTGAAGCTTATTGATAATAGATACCGCCAGCTCATCTGACACAAATATTGCAGTGTCATCAGCAAATAATGATAATTTACATTCACTATCTCTTGGAATATCATTGATGAATAAACAAAAAAGCAAAGGACTCAATACAGCACCTTGAGGAACCCCAGCTGGAATGCTAAGTATAGAGGACATGGAATCAAAAATCTGGACAAAAAATGTTCTATCAGTTAAGAACGATTTTATGATTTTAATTAAAAATATTGGAAATCCATATATAAATAATTTATAGCAGACTGCGTCTTGCCAAACTTTATCAAAGGCTCGTTCAAGGTCTAATAATATCATTCCAGTAGATTTTAGCGAAGATCTATTAGATTTAATATGATTGACTACACGATGGATTTGATGAACTGTAGAGTGCCCGGATCTAAAACCAAATTGCTCGTTTATAATTATTTGATTATCAGCTATGAACTCTTCCATTCTTCTTTTGATAATCTGCTCAAAGAGTTTTCCCAATGTACAAAGAAGACTAATAGGTCTGTAGCTTGTAG
This sequence comes from Diogma glabrata, assembly GCA_963693315.1. NCBI lineage: Eukaryota > Metazoa > Arthropoda > Insecta > Diptera > Cylindrotomidae > Diogma > Diogma glabrata. Next base: position 121,434 of record CAVNZG010000235.1, read on the forward strand.
CAAGAGTGGGGTCTTTGCCAGGCTTTAAAACGGGAGTAATTTTTGCTTTTTTCCATTGAATGGGGAAATAGCCTAGGTTCAAGCAGCACTCGAATATTATCTTAAGAAAATGGATTCCACTTTCAGGAAGATTTTTAAGTAAAATAAATGGAATATTATCTACACCTGGAGCTTTGAGCCTTGGAAGGAATTTCAAAATATCAGAAATTTCAGAAGGGTGAATTTCAGGAATTGTAGCATTGTTATCCAAATTATTGAAATTAGTGCAAAAGTCATTCACTTGTTCTTCAATTACAATATTGGAGTTTGGAATTTGATGAGCGTCAAGGAAAACATCAGCCAATACTTGTGCTTTTTCTGTATTTAAGAAAATTCGATTTCCAGTGTTGGGAGTAACTAATGGTGGAATGGACTTGCGATGGTTTTTAAAATGTTTAGTTGTTTTCCAGAAGTTTTTTGAACCATTATCCAAGCATTCAAGCTTCGTTTGCCATTTTTGATTATAAAGGATATTTATATGATATTTAATAATTCTATTTAGCAAGTTTATTGAGGTTTTAATGTGAGCAAGGCGACTTCTGAGGTAAGATCTTCTAAGCGAATTTCGGTGTCTGATAAAACTTAACACTTGATCAGATAATAACAATTTATCAGTTGGAAGAAAAGGCACAAGCGGTACGGATAGCTCACGAGCTGAAGAAATAGATGCTGTCAAAAAATCGACTGCAGCGTTGACATCTGAAATAGTATGAATTGAACTTAAATTGAAATTTTCAATTTCAGATGATATATGATTCTGATAAATGCTCCAATTAACATTTTTATAGTTAAAGTATTTACGATGGCAATGATCTACTTGATTATTAAATACTATTGAACAGAGGACTGGCAGATGATCGGAGCAGAGTGCTTGAATGGTGTTAACTTCGGATATTAACTGTGGGTTGTTTGTTAAAAATATATCAATAATACTAGGGACTCCAGCAGGACTATAGTGGGTAGGATCTTGGGGAGCAACAGGATAACAACACAATCAGAGTTAATAGAATAATCATATAAAGTTCGACCACCGCGGTTAGTTCTAGGACAAAACCAGTTAGGATGCTTACAATTTAAATCACCACCAATTAGGTAAGGAATATTACCACTACAAATTTTTATAAAATCATTTCTGAGATGCTCAGAATTCGAATATGAACAATATACAGAAAATATTTTAAGTTGATTATTATCACTACTTATTATATTAATACCCAGGGATTCTATACAATTTAATTTAAGGTCAGGAAGAAGCGAATGTTTAATGCAATCTTTTATAAGAATACCAACACCACCCCTGCGAAGATTTTCTCTATCATTACGATAAAAGCGAAAATTAGGAATCGAAAATGAAATAGAAGGCTTTAAATGCGTTTCACTAATAAGTAATATATCAATATCAAAATTATCTAAAAACTGAATTACCTCAAATTTTTTATTTTTTATACCGTACGCGTTCCACACACAAATTTTTAAAGAATTATGGATAACAGACATATTTAATAGCAATATTAGCCATAACATCAAATTGTTCTTCTTTGGAATGGCACCCCCGAAGTCCTGAAACAAGTTCTTTGAGAATTTGTAATAACTCATGTGGTGCAAACAAATCATTTGTGCTATCTGAATTAATATTAATTGAATTTTCATGATTGATTGCATTTGTTTGAACCACTGTACTGAACTGCATTTTTTTGTTAACAAAATTATTATTAAAATTATTATTAAAATTGTTATTGTTGTTTTGATGAGGTATTGAAGGAAGAATAGGAAAATCCTGTTGTTGAAATGAAAACGTTGGTTGATTTGAAGGTCGACTCAACTTATTTTTTAGATTCAGATGATTTTTTATTTGAATGTATTTTTCTCTTTCTGGACAAATTATAGAGTTAGATGTATGATTTCCACTACAATTACAGCAAACATGTTTAGTAATATCGTTTTGTAAAGGACACTCCATATCATCAATATGTTCATCTCCACCACAGAAATTACATTTTGGCTTCATGTAGCATGCGTTCGCTCCATGACCATACATTTTACATTTATAACATTGGAGAGGACCTTTGCTGGTGGATCGACAAATTTCCCATCTGCACACTGTGTTATTAACAAATCTTATATTTTTTAATTGATTCAGAGACATTGATCCCTTTTTGAAAGCAACAAAATAAAGGGCATCTTCACTGTTTCGACGATATTTTTTAGGAATAGTTTTCCAAACATTAACAGGACTCAGGCCACTATTCTCGAGGCTTTTCTTAACTTCATTTGTATCCATATCATGGAGCCCACATAGTACAAATTTAACAAAGCGGTTTTCCTCAAGCGTATATGAGAACATACCATTGTTATGTTCTTTTAATTTAGTAAAAATTTTGTTATAGTCTGATAGGCTATATGTTAGTATTTTTACACCAATTGACATGATTTGTATATTATATTTTGAAATATTTAGTTCCTTCATATTTTTATGAATCTCCGTTGAGGAAGATTTTGTAATTATTGGAGGAATCTTTTCTACAGGTTTTCTAGAACTTTCACCAGACGGAGAACAAGTTTGCGATGTTTTTGCATATTTTGATAAATTAACGTTAGGCGGTAAACCTGCATACCTGTTTACTGTTGGGATGTCACTCATTTTAATGCCTTGACTCATCTGTTTAATGCTGCTGAGCGAGCTCCTAGGGAGGCTACGCATCTGGCGACTTATAGTTCTTTTATTTGTGAGCATCCACACACAATAATCACAAAACAATCAATTTATATTTCAATGTTTAACTTTAATTTGATTTGAATTTATAACTAACAACAAATCCAAACAAAAAATAAAACACAGTTAGAAATTTTAATATTGAAAAATTTGATTATAACTTGATACTTTGATGTTTACTTCGCAAACACCGAATATCGAATCTTTTGTCTAATAAACAAATTTGGTTAACGAATTTTACATATATATATTTTTAAGTAAATTTCAAGTATATAAGAAAATCGATAATTTATATTTTGGTAGGGATGAAAATATTGGGGAATACGATTTTTGTATTATGTATATTGATTAAATATTTTGTATATATAGCGGAACATTTGTAATAAACATTCAGAACTGATTTTTAAATTAAACCCTGCGTTTTATTTAGAATTATTTCTCAACTGACGTCACCGAATAGCCTAGGCTAAAGGGACTAACAGTAAGAAGCAAGACCGAGTAATTAGAATTGTTAAAGGCTTGCCTATTACTGGGACAGTTCTCCGACTGAATACGAGCTTGACTCTGATAAGATAATCTATATCTGTAGGATAACTTAACATAAGTTTCCTGCCAACGTTTACATCAAGAATTTATAAAACATACATGTTATAACTTCGATCACGATCTCAACAAGAAGATATAAAAAACAAATATATTATAACATGTATAGCAGGAGACACGGTGTAGTACCTTTGTTTCACCGAAACAGCAGAACCAGTGTGGAGTATTAGTAAAATATTAGCGAAATGTGATGTTTTGGCGAAATTATGGGTGGCTTGTACTATATAGTTTTCTTCATCCTTGACCTGTGTAGCTAATGTCTCAAATGCTAATGACCCGGCTAATGACCCGGTGGAATCTACTTCATCCTTTTCTAAAAGTTGGACATCACTAACGAATTAATATCAAGAATTCAATAAAAAAAAATTGTGAGCTGTAGTATCCCAAAAAATAAAAATTTATTTGGACGAGAAAAAGTATAAAAAAATTTTTACCGGAAGTGAAAAACCGGAAGTTGGAATACAGAACTGTTACAATAATCATACTCTTAGCACATATACCAAGATCAATCAAAATCAATTATCAGGAACAGGATCAGGATGTTATAGAAATTTCATATAAACAGGTGTTCGGGAGGCCTTCCGCCACTTATCCTAATATCAGTTCTTTGTCCTCCAAATCTCTATATTTTTTAAATGTCATCAAAATTGATTAATGAACGAAGCCTGTATGCTCCCAACAAACAAAAACAAAGTAAGAAAATTCAGCAGTTGTATGGTGGACCCCACCCTGCCACTTTGATCGATGTGTCCCAAAAGTTGATCATTATCTTCTCATACTAATTGACACACCTTTTTCATAAGTTGCACTTCAGTAATAACTTCATTATTGTAGGTTGTAGTGTCAATAAAGACATTGGAAAAAATTCAAAATACAAAAAAAAATGAAGTGCGTAATCTTTACACGCTGTTGAAGTAAAACTTCTTTGGCCACTGCAGCAGGTATTACTAAAAATATTAAATATAAAATAAAATAGATATGTCATATTGAAATTTAGAGTTTCTTTCTAATATTCTTGATAATGTAATTTGCAACAATGTGTAAGAAAAAGCCATATATACATGTTTTTCAAAGTCTTACAACGTATTACAAATTAAATTTCACGATGAATACATGTCCACTTAATTTAACAATTGGTACAACAATTGATGCATTTTTCAAAAAATTTAGCAAATTTGTCCTAAACCTCTAATTTCATATTTCAATTATGTTAATAATTGAATTGACTTTGTAATACATTATGTAAATATTACTTTTTATTACACATGCTGCAAATTATATTATCATGAAATGCAACTCTAAATTGCAATATGACATATTTATTTTATATTTCATCTTTTTATTAATACCTGCCACAGTAGCCAAAGAAATTTATTTCAACCGCGTGCAAAGATTACACCACTCATTTTTTTATTTAACAAAACAAATTTAATCAACACAAATATTTTTTCCCGCCCGGGAAAGCCCGGGATGCAAACTCTAAACACCATGACCACCATGACCACCGTGAAACCACCACGACCATCATGACCACCATGAACACCATGACCACCATGACCACCTTGACCACCATTACCACCATGACCACCATGACCGCCATGAATAATATGACCATCATGACCACCGTGGGCACCATGACCATCATGACCACCGTGAACACCATGACCACCATGACTACCATGACCACCATAATCACCATGGCCACTATGACCTCCATGACCACCATGACCACCGTAACTACCATGACCACCGTGACCACCATAACCAACATGACCCCCATAACCACCATGACCACCGTGACCACCGTGACCACCATTACCACCATGACCACCATAACCACTATAACCACCATGACCACCATGACCACCATAACCAACATGACCACCGTGAACACCATGACCACCATGACCACCGTAACCACCATGACCATCGTGACCACCATAACCACCATAGTCACCACGATGCACCACCAAAGGCATGAAGTTTCAGTAAAATTGTGTACGTTTGGTTATTAGTAGCACGTTTTAACCAGAGACTTAAACGGAAGCTTTATGTTAAATGATTTTTTTTCTTGAAGTTGATGACAAAATAATAATTGTTTTAACGCTTTATGCAGTACAAAGAATCTTGGTGGAACTAAATAAAGAAAATATATAACTTTTGATTTATAAATGTAACTTACTTACATAACGTGCTTACATAAGCTGTACTCTAATTGCTAAACATAAGATATCTCGCTATGTTCGATGCTGTAAGTCGTATTGAATTTGGAGCAAATCGGTTTATTTCAGAAAACTTGAAAAAATTATTATCCAAGTGAAATGCGATTTCTTCTTTTTCGAACAAACACACTTCGTACACTTCGTGGGACGAATAATAATAATTTACAAGGAAACAAAAGTAGAATTAAGTTTTATTTTTACTTACTTGGACATTCAGCTTGTAATACACAACTATTCCCGCCATTATTTACATATCCACTAACACAAAAGCATCCTGAGCAACAAGCACCGGCACCGCTTCCAGAGCAATAATTCTCTACACCACAATTTTTAAAAATTGTATGTTGTTTTGAGCATGTAGCTAAATGATAAAAATTCATGATTTAAATTAAATTGAGATATTTGTAAAATTCAAAATAAAAACACGTACAACAAGCAGATAAAGGTACACAGTGTCCAAAGTGTCGAACAAACCCAGATTTGCAGAAACAACCAGCAAAACAGTCACCGGTTGCACTTGTAGAGCAAGTTTCTTCTCGTCCACATGAACTATATTCCTCATGCGGCACAGGACATTGAGCTGAAATATAAAAAGTTATAGATATTCGATTTTCACAATTTCTGAATTGAGCCAATTTTGAACACGTGTATAATTTTATACCTGTACACTGACTAAGACGACAACAAGCATTTGTTGCTGTATCTCTTACATATCCATCAACACAAAAACAGCCACGTGTACATGGTTCATTGCTTGGTGCATCACCATTACAAGTGCTTTCTCTGCCACATTTGCTATATCGTTCATTAGTATTACATTTATTTCTATTAGACTGTTCTCTGTTAGGACAGTATTGAAGTTTTATACAGTTATTGTTCTCATCTCGAACATAACCAGACGCGCATAAACATTGTGAATAACAGTTTTTGGCATCACAGTTTTCTGTTCCAGTTGGATTTGAACATGTCTTTTCACACGCATGTGGACATTGTGCATATATTTCATTGGATCTTGAACATTGCAAATTCAAGCAGCTGCCGTGGAAGATGCATTCTCCTGTGGAACTTCTTAAATAGTCATGCATACAAAAACAACCACTATGACCAAATTCAGATTCACAATGAGGTTCATCGCAAGTTGCTTGACAGTTTGGGCCATCATCAGTATAGTATTCGTTATCTGGACAACATACAATAGATGCTGGACGGCATTCACCATCAAATTTGACATATCCAGGCTTACAGTAACATCCTGCAACACTAGCTCTATCGGCTAATGTGCATTCTTGCTGATACCATGCACACGTTTGAGGACAGTTTGATGGAGCACGTTTTAAATACACTTCATTATTTGCACAGCGATTATAACCGAAGGTGCCGTTGGTCAAATGCAAAACAATTAAGAATATAAAATTAAGTTTACACATTTAATTAATTTAATTTAAATTTAACTTCAAGGTGTCGTAGATTAAGCAAACCGTTTTAAATTCAAATGAAGTTTCGTTTTTTTGTCGTTTTATAGCAGTTTTATTTTAGCAATATCAGTAATTTCTGGTTTTTTAGCAATATCAGTAATAAATCTAAAATATAAGCTATATTTTTCAATGAATTACGGTATACGCTAAAGAGTATTGACCTTAATGCACGTGTGATGAAAATTTTGTAAGTTAATTTTAGTTGTTAATATTATTAGGAAATAATTTATAGCAACTAAACCGATAAACTTGTTCTGATATCAGTAATTTCTGGTAAGACCAGTAATAAATCTAAAACATAAGCTATAATTTTTAATGAATTATGGTATACGTATAAGGGCATTGAAATCAATGCGCGTTTTATTAAAATTTTGTAAATTAATTTTAGTTGTTAATTAATTAGGAAATAATTTATTGCAACTCAACCGATATGAACTTGTTCTGTTATCTTTGAATAATAAAAAGGATTTGTTTTTTATTAAAATAGTAAGAATACGTAAAAAAACAACAAATAAACATAAATTACACCATTGTTGTATTTGGAGAGATAGTTGTGCCGTTCACTGCACAGTCAGTCTAACTCCACTTTTTGGAAAATTTTAAATTTAAATGTCAAAGTACTTGCTATAGTCATAACTTTCTATGTTAAAAACAACTTTCCTGAATAATTAAGAAAAACACCATTAAAAGTAAAAAATTTGTCTGCCCATTAAAAAATGACTATTAAAAACCTGACATTAAAAACTAATAATATCTATTATACTAATTAAATTACAACTATAATAGCTAATTGATATACTTAGTAACCAAAATTAAATAAATTATGTTTATAATAACATTCCTGAATGATAAAGATTAACACTACTAAATATCGAAATTTATTTGACCTTTGAAAAAACTCAATTTTCTCAACATTTTGTTTTATGGAGGTAATCGAGTTGTGCAGTGAACGGCTCAGTTCAAAATTGAATGGAGGAATATAAGGTGCGGTGCGTTCGATTTGACTGAAACAACTTAAAAACAACAACAATTGCATTGAATTTTTCAGTTGCTTTAGTCAAATCGAACAAGGCTATAATTAAATGCTGTTTTATATTTGTTGTTCTTCTCCAATCAACAAAAAAATTCTGCGTACGGGTAATTTATATGCCGTTTGTGTAGAGTTATGTGGCTATGGAATTATCATCCAAACCAAATACATTAAACACTTTGTTTAACCATGAAAAAATACTTTGTTTTTATTATAATATCTGATTCTATGTAACAATAATAATTACTTTAGAATTAAATTATATAATTACTTCGGTCTGAAGGACCTAAGTATTACATTAATGAGCTAAAAGTGAAATTCTTACCCCTACTTTTTTTGGCGTTTCTCGACGTTTTAGGACCTACTAATTCTAAAGAAGCAAATAAAATGTATGTGCGTCTGTCGGCCGGACGGCCGGCCGTGACAACCTACGAAATCTAGAAAACCACGGACGGATTACAAAATTTTTTATCTAAAAATAGGTTTTTTTAATGGGAAGAGCCGAAAGGACGATGTGTTCGATAACTGTACCGGAAGTGTGTCAAAAAAATCGTCAAATGTCAAAACAAGGAAATTTGCATATTTTTTACTTAAAAACTTTCATTTTAAGTGATTACGAGTATAGGAACATTGAATTTGGAGAACTCTTGATGGTCGGAATTGGTAAGTGAGACCACAATCTAGATTATTGCGTTATAAGTTTGTTAAACAAATGTTGTCAAGTGTGTTTGGTTTATTTATTTGTTTACCCAATTTTTCGGAAATAATAAAATTATTCAAATTAGGATTATTACATATTAAAATTATTCAAATTAAAATTATTAATCCCACCGAAGCTTGTACTTACTATATAATTTTCTGCATCCTTGACCTGATTAACTAATGTCTCAAATGCTAATGACCCGGGTGGAATATTTTGAATTTCCAATTCGGTGTCTACTTCGTCTTTTCTAAAAGTTGAACATCACTAACGAATTAATATCAAGAATTCACAAAAAAAATTGTAAGCTGTAGTATCCCAAAAAATATAAATTTAGTTGGACGAGAAAAAGTAAAAAAATTGAAATTTTAAATAAACAGGTGTTTGGGAGGCCCCTTGCCACTTATATCAATATCAGTTCTTTTTCATTCAAATCTCTATCTTTTTTTAAAGTGTCATCAAAATTGATTAATGAACGAATCCTGTATGCCCCAACAAACTTAAAAACCAAAGTAAGAAAATTCAGCAGTTGTATGGTGGACCCCACCCCGCCACTTTGATCGATGTGTCCCAAAAGTTGATCATTATCTTCTGACACTAATTGACACACCTTTTTCATAAGTTGCATTTCAGTAATAACTTCATTATTGTAGGCTGTAGTGTCAATAAAGATATTGGAAAAATTGAAAATATTACAAAAAAAAAAAATTTTGAAGTGAAACATCGGAAGTTGGGATGCAGAACTGTTGTGAATCGTACTAAATGCTTATTTACCGAGTTTCATCAAATTCGATTATCAGGTACAGATGTTATTGAGCTTTCAAAAACAGGTGCTCGGGGGGCCCCTCACCACTTTGCTCAATATCGCTCAAAAACTAATCAGCTCCTTGCCATACATATTTGCATCGTTTTCCAAAGTGTCATTAAAATTAATTCACGAACGAATGTTGTATGCTCCCAACAAACATTGAAAAAGCAGTGAGAAAATAAACAGGTGTTCGGGTAGCCCCCACCTCTTAGTCCAATACTGTCCAAAAACTAGCTGAATCTTTTATATTTTATACAGATACCATAGTTAACAGGTCGTTCAATAAGTCCGTAGGATAAGTAAGAAAAAAACAACATTTTGACAAAACTCGAGGGCGATACAACGAGTATAGCGATTTTCCAACTTTTCTATACCACTTTTATAGTACGATTTCTCTTTCTCGTCAAAATAGGCCTCAGTTTCAGCGATTATTTCATCATTGGACTTAAATTTCTTTCGAGCAAGCATTCTCTTGAGATCTGAAAACAGGAAAAAGTCGCTGGGGGCTAAATCTGGAGAATATGGTGGGTGGGTAAGCAATTCAAAGCCCAATTCATTCAATTTTGCCATCGTTTTCATCGATCTGTGACACGGTGCATTATCTTGGTGAAACAACACTTTTTTCTTTTGCAAATGTGGCCGTTTCTTTGCGATTTCAGCCTTCAATCGATCCAAAAGTTCACAGTAATACTCGCTGTTGATGGTGGTTCCTTTTTGGAGATAGTCGATGAATATTATTCCGTTCGTATCCCAAAATACAGACGCCATCACCTTACCGTCCGACTGTTGCGTCTTTGCTTGCTTTGGATTCGGTTCGTCGACTGCTGTCCACTCAGCTGACTGTCTTTTGGATTCTGGTGTGTAATTGTGAAGCCATGTCTCATCCATTGTCACATATCTACGATAGAATTCCCCTTTATTGCGGTTTAACACTGCCAAAGACTCCTCCAAAGCATCGATTCGTTGTTGTTTTTGGTCGACTGTGAGCTCACTTGGCACCCAATTTGCACAGAGCTTTCGCATACCCAAATGTTCATGTAAAATGGTAAAAACACTACCATCTGCTACCTTTACAATGTCAGCTATTTCGTGCACCTTCAATTTGCGATCGTTCATAACCAATTTGTGGATTTTTTTTATGTTTTCTGGAATAACAGCCTCATTTGGACGTCCACTGCGCTCTGCATCTTTTGTGCTGGTACGACCACATTTAAATTCAGCCATCCACTTCTCTACCATTTGTCTCGATGGAGCAGAGTTTGGATAATGTTTATCAAGCCATTGTTTGGTTTCCACTGTATTTTTTTTCATCAAAAAGCAATGCTTTATTCAAATTTGAAATTCACTTTTTTCCATTTTTTTTCAAAAACAAAAGTTGCTTCACACAAAATGCTATAACTCCCGAATAAATAGTCAGATTGCTGTCAAATTTATACACGTATCGTTTGAAGGTTAGTACTAAATAAAAATCATATGGAAAAAATTCTAGTAACGCCATCTATGTGTCATCCTACGGACTTATTGAATGACCTAGTACAATAGATCGGAGATTATTAAATTAAATTTTGATCACCAAAATTATAAGAACAGAATTTTTGGAGGGGGTGAAATCTCACAGCTCTGAGATATCAAGACTTCGGTCTGGGTTAAAGATTTTGATATAGTTTTCGGCAAAAAACTTTTATGAGGACATGGTTTTTAGTTTTGGGCAGCGATGTATACCAAACATAACTCTTTGTTGAAGTACAAGTATTTTTTTTCGTCTCTGTTTAAAAATTTATAATAAAAACAAGAAACATCAATACGTTGCCGGAAAATTATAATCAAAATTCCAAAAATATTGTTAAATTAAATTCAATCAAACTTTTTCAAAATTCCAAAAATTAGAATAAAATCAAATATTTAAATTTTGTCTGAATTCCAAAAATATTTCAAAAATTCTTAAAAATTCAAACTTTTTCCAAAATTCTAAAAATATTGCAAAAATTATTACAAAATCAAAAATAGAAAATTTTTTCAAAATTCCAAAAATTATAATAAAATCAAAAATTAAAAATTTTTCTAAATTCTCAAAATATTCCAAAAATTCTAACAAAATCAAAAATTAAAACTTTTTCCGATATTCTAAAAATATTGCAAAAATTATTACAAAATCAAAAATACAAACTTTTTCAAAATTCCAAAAATATTTCAAAAACTATAACAAATTCAAAAATTTCCATGTCCAATTGCATTTACGTCATAAAAACAGCTACATTTTTTGTCCAAAAAATTGGCTAAAAAAATATATGAAATCATTTTTAGACACACTTGACATTATTTTTTGACAAACTTATAATGCCATAATTCTCAATAATAATAATAAAATATCATGTCATACAAACTATTAATTTTATTTTTTTTTTTAAAAATTGGGTAAAAAATAAATAAAAACCTTTCTTTTGACACACTTGACAACATTTTTTTTGACAAACTTATAATGCAATAATCTAGTTTTTGATCTCACATACGAATCCCGACCATCAAGATTTCTCCAAATTTAATGTTCCTACTCGTAATCACTTAAAATGAACGTATTTTAAGCCAAAAATATGAAAATTTGCTATTTTTGACACACATAATGATTTTTTTGACACACTTCCGGTACAGTTATCGAACACAGCGTCCTTTCGGACCTGTCCCTTGTGAATACCTATTTTTAGAAAAAAATATTTTGAAATTCCTCAAGCAGTTTTCTCTGCAGCGTAGGTAATGACGGACGACCGGCTGGCCGGCCTACGGACAGACATACATTTTTTTTTTGCTTTTTTAGAATCAGTAGGTCCTAAAACGTCGAGAAATGCCCAAAAAAGTGGGGGTAAGAATTTCCCTTTCAGCTCATGAATGTGATACTTAGGTATTTCAGACCGAAGTAATTCGACGTTTTTCCGGTTCGATGTGATTTGGTAGAGAACATTTATTTGAAAACAAAAGTTGTCATTTGAATTATTTTCCGGAAAATGATTCAAAGAAATATCTGATGTTAACTTATTTGTTGATAGTAATAAAAGATGAGAAATGATGGATTTTTTTGATAATTGGATCTCAAAACGTTATTAATATTTTTATATTATTTTATTCATTTATATTATATTATGTATGTATACAGTTATTTATTAAATTTTATTTATCATAATTTTAAAAAAACAATGATTTGAAAAAGAGACAACGTTTCGAAAGCTGGTTGCGCTTTCTTTGGCAAGGCGAGTGAAACATAATTGATGGTTTTAGTCCAGATTATTGAGAATTGTGGCATTATAAGTTTGTCAAAAAAATGTTGTCAAGTGTATCAAAAGAAAGATTTTTATTTATTTTTTTACCAAATTTTTTGGAAAAATCTTAAATTAATTATTTGTTTAAAATAAAATTTTATTATTATTATTGAGAATTATGGCATCATCAGTTTGTCAATAATATAATGTCAAGTGTGTCAAAAACGATTTCATTTATTTTTTTAGCCAATTAAAAAAAAATGTAGCTGTTTTTATGACGTAAATGTAATTTAAAATAAAATTGGACATGGACATTTTTGAATTTGTTATAGTTTTTGAAATATTTTTGGAATTTTGAAAAAAAAATTGCATTTATGATTTTGTAAGAATTTTTGCAATATTTTTAGAATTTTGGGAAAAGTTTTAACTTTTGATTTTGCAAGATTTTTTGGAATGATTTTAGAATTTTGAAAAATTTTAAATTTTTGATTTTATTATAATTTTTAGAATTTTGAAAAAAGTTACCATTTTTGATTTTGTAATGATTTTTGCAATATTTTTAGAATTTTGGAAAAGTTTGAATTTCTAAGAATTATTGGAATATTATTGGAATTTAGAAAAAGTTTAAATATTGGAATTTATTCCAATTTTTGGAATATTTTTGGAATTTTGAAAAAAGTTTAATTTTATTTAATTCAATATTTTTGGAATTTTGAAAGAAATATGAATTTCTGATTTTGTAATATTTTCTCAAAACGCTATATGGAGAGGTTTTTGAGTAGTTTGCTGAGTGTATCATCTTTTCACTAAATTATGTTAATTTATGATCTGTTATAATTTTCCGGCATTGTATTGATGTTTCGTGTTAGTTTTGTAATAAATTTCTAAACAGAGATTAAAATAAATACTTGTACTTTAACAAAGAGTTATGTTTGATATACATCGCTGCCCAAAACTAAAAATCATGTCGGCACAAAAGATTTTTGCCGAACACTATATCAAAACCCTTAATCCAGACCGAAGTCTTGATATCTCAGAGCTGTGAGATTTCAGCCCCTCCATATTTTTACATTAAAAACCTTTGAATTTGAACATGATTTCAATAATACACCTCAAATAAACCTTCAATAAAAAGTAATAATGCACCTCCAACATTACACCGTCTTCAAATTTTCATAACGATCAAATTTTGATTTCGATAATTGTGATAACCGAATTTGTTCTTCTCCTCTCAAAGACTTATTCATTATATTCAACAACTTCGCATAAAAAAGTCACCTGAAAAAATGTATCTAACTAATCGTGCAGATTTTCATAACAACATCAACAAACCAATACATATTTAAAAATTATAAAAAATATACGCACTTCATCTAACAATGAAAAGGAAAAATTTTCAAAGCTTTATATGAAAATAACACTAACAATAACACAAAACTAATAATCAATCCAATGAAACAAAACCAAACTAACAATACCATCTACATTATACATTTATTAAAATCATAAATACAAAAAATATTCTAACGAAAAATTTATCACAAAGAACAAAAATCCGAATGGTTCGAATTTACTAATTCAAAAAAAATATTGTAATGAAAAATTTATCATAAAGAACAAAAACTGAACTCGTTCAGCTCGTTCAGCAAATAAGCAAAACACAAAATGATAAAAATAAACAAAATTAAATATAAGTTCGTTCGTTCTCTGCCAAGCTAAGAATAATTGAACATAAAGAATGAAAAATAAAATGCCATTTTTGAAGAAAATATAAATGCTATTGAAAAAAAAAGAAATGGATTTCATTCAACTTTTACAAATTATGAATTGTGAAATGAAAATGGAAAAAAAACTAATCATGAAGATGATTGTTTGTATTTATTAATTATTAATGATTATGAAAAAAACATTTGTTTGCACATATACATATATGTATTTAAATTGTTTTTATTATTGTTGTTAATTTTTGTTGGTGGATAATTACTAATATAGAATTACTATAATATAATTAATTTCAAGTTTTTCAGATTTAATTTAATTTTGTATGCAATATTGTACCTTAGCTAAAGCTTTAGTTAAAAATTAACAATTTACTACATGTTAGGACTTAAACATTATGTTCCTTATTCTATAGTGCAATTTTGTTTTTAATAATGTTTTTTCCTTAAATCAATATATGGAATAAATGAGGATTTTTTTCGTTAAATTTTAATTAGAGGATGAGATGTTAGACTGTATGGCGCATTAAAATGAGATTGCAACAAGTTATAAAGAAGATTCCTTTAAGACGAACGGTAAAAAACAAACAAATACAGAAGGGTACAAAAGAAGTATTGAACTTAAAATGGACTGGCAATACAACAAGATGCGAAGAAAATTGCCGAAAAGTTTCAATTATGACATCCGGACTTGAATCCAATTGTCCGACGTATGAACTCGACGACGTAAGAACTGTAAGCTCTCTAGACCTGCCGATGCAATCGCTTAAGATGGAGATGATGAATAATAGATTTAAACATTTACGAGGCCTACCGTTTGACACGTACGAGCATGCTAAACCGCGCATTCTCATTGGCCTACAACACTGGAGCGTTGCAATTCCTATTCAAATCGTCGAAGGTGACGTGGGGGAGCCAATTGCAGCCAAGACCCGATTGGGTTGGACTGTCTTCGGGGCCTACAATTTTCACCATGAAGCCAACAATATTGATCCTCAACATGCCATGAACTTTCATCGGAAGGAAAGTCTACATGATTTGGTAAACGAATTCTTCTCAACGGAAAACTTTGGTGTGAAATGCCCTATCTCCGAAATGGTTACAAATAATGAGAAACGAGCCATGGCGCTTATGGAATCAACTGTCCGTAAGCTGGAAGATATTAACTGCTACGAAATTGGCTTACTATGGCGATATGATAACGTCGACTTACCAAATAGTTATCAACAAGCCTTTCGAAGAATGCTGAGTTTAGCAAGGAAACTGGATAGAGATCCAATTTTACGATCGCTTCTAATGAAGCAAATGAATGCATACGTCAAAAAGGGGTACGCGCGTAAGTTAACACGACAAGAAGTAAACTTTCACACACCAAGAATATGGTACCTTCCTATTTTTGTCGTTATCAATCCAAACAAACCTTCAAAAAAGAGATTCGTCTGGGACGCGGCTGCTGAAATCAATGGAATTTCTTTAAACTCAATGCTACTGAAAGGACCTGATGTTCTGTCACCCCTGCTAAACATTCTCTACCGTTTTCGAGAGAAAAAATTTGCGATCTCTGGCGATATCAGTGAGATGTATCACAGAATTAAAGTTGTGGAATCCGATCAAAATTCACAAAGATTCCTGTGGCGCGACGACAAATCAAATCCACCAGATGTATACGTCATGACGTGTATGACCTTCGGGGCATCATGTTCACCCAGCTGTGCCCAGTTCGTCAAAAATTTGAACGCGAAACAATATGAAGTTTCCAACCCGCGAGCGTACCATGCTATTCGGCACAACCATTACGTCGATAATTGGTTAGATGGATTCGACACCAAAGAGGAAGCGGAACGAATAGCTAAACAAGTAGTACGCATACACGCAGCTGGTGGTTTTGAAATACGCAATTTTACTTCCATTTCAAAGGTGGTGTTGCATAGTTTGGGTGTTGAAACGCAAGAGAACAGAAATATGAATATGAAAAGCGAAGCGTTAAATGAAAGTGCAAAGGTGTTGGGTATGTGGTGGTCGACTACAGAAGATGCATTCTACTACATATTCGATATCGAACGCCTCGACTCAAAACTTGTAGATGGATCCAAGAAACCCACAAAAAGAGAAGTTCACCGATCCATTATGATGGTTTTCGATCCTATGGGTTTAATCGGTTCGTTGATTGTTTATGGAAAAATGTTGCTTCGTGACATTTGGAAAAGTGGAACAAACTGGGATGAACCTATAACTGATCCCTTGTTTCTCCGATGGCGAAAATGGACAAAAAACTTACCCGAGCTTCGTCGAATTAAAATTCCACGGTGTTACTAAGTGGGGGGGGGGGGGGGGAAGGGTAGCGAAAATCCGAAATTCTACGTCCACGCCGTGCTACCTGGGTAACGCTAACAGAATTAGGTTGGTTTAGTTGAGAGGGGCAGAGTAAATACTGCTTATACTCAATGATTCTGCACCATGGCGAGTCATTGGCGCCATAAAACCAATGCAACTCAAGCGTCTGTTTTCCATGTTAGGGGCGGCTTGGAGCGGGCGTCTGTCTTGGATCAAGCGGCTCGCTTTATGAATGTGTAGAAAGCGTCTGTTCTCCATGTTAGGGGCGGCTTGCAGCGGGCGTCTGACTTGGATCCAGCGGCTCGCTATATAAACGTGTAAAAAGGTTGTTTCTGGTGACCTTAAGATGCAGAACGAACCCATTCACGAAAATTTGGGTTGGGCGAAGGGCTAACACCCCATTTCCGTAAAAAAATTATTGTCATGAATTCTGTACACAGGCGGAATATCTCGGAATCATTATTGGAACGACCTCGGAAACTGTACCCGGACTACGATTTAAAAATGGGAACCTGGAACGTGCTAAGCCTTAGAAGACCAGGAGATCTCCTAAAACTCAGACAACAAGTCGAGAGCTACACACTAGATATAGTGGCATTACAAGAACTAAGATGGCCAGGTAGTGGAATCCATGAAACAGCGAAAGGATACACTCTTTATTATTGCGGTCATCAAAACGGAGGAGAATTTGGAGTTGGCTTTCTTATACACCGTCGCGTGAATCAGCATGTTATCGACTTCTGCCCAATTAATATGCGGTTATGCACACTGAGAATCCGCACGCAAAAATTCAATGTAACGATCGTCAATGTTCATGCACCTACTGAAGATAAAGCAGATGATATTAAAGACCTGTTCTTCCTAGAACTCGAAGAAGTCATCAATAAAATCCCGCGGCACGATATAAAAATCGTGGTAGGTGACTTTAATGCTCAAATCGGTAGGATTGCAGAACTTAAAACACATATCGGCCCTAACAGCTTGCATCATACCAGCAACAATAACGGTTTTCGCGCAGCCGAGCTGGCTATGATGTATGATCTAGTAATTTCCAGCACTTTCTTCCCTCACAAGAGAATCCACAAGGCAACGTGGAAATCAAATGACGGAAGAACGGAAAATCAAATCGATCACGTCATGATTTCTAAGAGACACTCCACAAGTGTAACTGACGTTCGATCATACAGAGGTGCTGATATGGACACTGATCATATGCTTCTCATCTTTAAGTACAAGTGCAAATTATCATCTACATTTAATAGACAAGCAAAAAGACTGTGCGCTGGAACGTCGATGCATTTAAACATCCGGAAACGCTGAACAGATATCAGGAAATTGTAACGCAAAGCATAGAAGAGCATGACATCTCTTCTGAGATGCCATTTAACATACAAGAAGAATGGCAAACGCTTCAATCAACCATTATAGCCGCAGCACAAACTGCAATCGGAAAGCGGCCACTGAAATCACACAACGAATGGTTCGACGACGAGTGCCGCCAATCCGTTGAACATAAACAAAAACTGCAAGAAAAATGGTTAACAAGGAACACCCGAAGCTCCCAAGCTGATTATCTATGCGCCAGGAAAGTCTCAGCAAAACTTCTACGTAAAAAGAAACGCGAACACATGAAGAGCTGCATTGAAGACATCAACCAACATGCGGCCAGCGGAAATTCAAAAGAGTGCTTTGCCAATGCACGGAATCTGACAAAAGATTTCCACCCAAGATCTACAGCCATCAAAAATGAAAATAATGAACTTACAACAAGTGAACGTGATGTGCTGGCAGTGTGGCGATCCCACTTTCAAGACCTATTGAATAGGACGAATGAAGTTCATCCTATTCGAGCAATTGCTCCATCAACTGAGGAGATTTTCGTCCCTTACCCAGCAATAGAGGAAGTGGAAGCTGCAATTAAAAAACTGAAAAATGGCAAATCACCAGGTTTCGATGGAATTCCCGCAGAACTTTTGAAAAATGGAGGAGCAGCTCTGGTCTCACGTATATACGATCTGATTCTTGCAATCTGGGACCAAGAAGAACTACCTGCTGAATGGAAAACAGCTCTCATTGTTCCGCTACATAAGAAAGGTGACCGTCTAAAGTGTGAAAATTATCGTGGCATCGCACTGTTGAACACTGCATATAAAATACTAGCTAATGTTGTACTTGCTCGACTCATCCCGTTCGCCGAATCTATCATCGGTGACTATCAGTGTGGTTTTCGTCCCAACCGCTCAACCACAGATCAATGTTTTACATTAAGGATGATTCTGGAAAATTGTTGGGAGTACAACATCAGCATTCACCAGCTCTACGTTGATTTCAGGCAAGCATATGATAGTATCATCCGCGACAACCTCTGGTCCGCACTCATATGCCTTGGTATCCCAGAGAAACTTGTTTCTCTGTGCAAACTCACAACATCGGGATCAAATTGTAGAATAGTAATCGAAGGGTCAGTTTCTGATTCTTTCGATATAACATCAGGTGTTCGACAAGGTGATGCACTCGCGCCTGTACTGTTTAATTTGGCGCTAGAGTACGCGATAAGAAAAAGCCGAGTTGAGACGCAAAACTGCATATATAATAAATCTAGTCAAGTTCTTGGCTACGCAGATGATATTGTGCTTCTCGGACGTAGAACGAGCGATATTAAAGATAGTCTCTCTCAGCTTGAAAGAAATGCTAAACGACTTGGATTATGCATCAACACCGGCAAGACTAAAGTGCTAACAACATCTAAGAACATACCTCGGGGAAATCTGGATACTGGCGACTACGAAGTGGAACGCGTGGAAAACTTCAAATACCTCGGGTCTGTAATAACATCGTCAAATGACATGCAGGCAGATATCAAAGCCCGTGTCTCTGCCGCATACAGAGTTTTCTACGCATACTCAAGACTACTGCGATCAAAACATCTTTCGCGGTCGTGTAAACTCACACTTTACAAAACATTAATTCGACCTGTGCTTACATTTGGAAGTGAAAGCTGGACACTGACTTCCTCCGATTGTAGAATTTTATCAACATTCGAGAGGTAGATCATACGAACAATTTATGGTCCATGTAAAGTTGCTGAAAATCAGTATAGAATCCGAATGAATCACGAAATCAGACAGCTTCTTGGAGGCTGCGATGTAATCGGATTCATTAAATCTAACCGGATCAGATGGTTTGGTCATGTAGAAAGGGCTCCATTAGAAAGAATGATAAAAAAAGCGTCCCAACAACAACCAGCTGGTGTTCGTCGAAGAGGAAGACCTAGACAACGCTGGCGTGATGACATCATCCAAGACCTTCGTGATATAGGATGTCGAAACTGGGGTCAACTGGTCATGGAACGAGATGATTGGAAGCTTATTGCACAGACGGCAAAATCCCTTCATGGGATGTAAACGCCAGAGAGAGAGAGAGGTGTTACTAAGTGAATGGATACATGTCTATGGAATTACATATTTTTTGTGATGCGAGCGAAAATGCGTTCTCAGCAGTAGCGTATTTCCGTATGAAAAACGGTGAAGATATTCAATGTCGTCTAATAGGATCGAAAAGGAAAGTTGCACCTCAAAAACCGATGACAATTCCGAGGCTAGAACTACAAGCCGCGGTTTTATCCACACGATTAGCGTCAACTATTACGAATGCTCACAATATCAAACATGAAAGAATAATTTTTTGGACTGACTCCGCCGATGTATTAGCATGGCTTACTGCCGAAAATAAACGTTTCCGACAATTTGTTAATTTTCGCGTTGGTGAAATACGCGAATCATCAAAACCGAGCGATTGGCGATGGGTGCCAGGTAATGAAAATGTTGCGGATGAGGCAACCAAATGGAAGACTGATCCAGATTTTTCACCAATGTCTCGCTGGTTCTCTAGCCCTAAATTTATAACAAGAGACGAAGAATATTGGCCTATGCAAAATTCTGCATTCGAAATTAAGAATTTTGATGAAATAATTGAAACAGTAGCCATTCATGACAACGATTACAATGGTGTAGTTCCAGAAGTTGAACGTTTCTCTAAATGGAACCGATTTGTTCGTGCAACGGCATATGCAATTCGATTTTTTAATTGGTGTAAACAAATACCACCTTTAAGGGATGTAGCGATTACAGTTGATGAGTTGGCAAGGGCAGAGGATGAAATATATCGATTTGTTCAAAATGAAAAATTTCGCGAAATAATTGAATACCTGAAACAGCGACCTGATGAACCACTTCCAAAAAGTTCGCGTTTGTATAAGTTAACGCCATTCTTAGATGACAAAGAGATATTGCGTTTAAAAGGTCGATTAATACATATCGATGGCGTACCGTATGACACTTTGAATCCGATAATATTACCACGAAATCATTACGTAACGAATTTATTGATCGGATCATACCACGAAAAATTTCATCACGTGAATAATGAAACAGCTGTGAATGAAATCAGACAAAAGTATGCGATACCAAATTTGCGAACAACTGTAAAAACTGTGCGAGAAAAGTGCCAATACTGCAGGAATAGAAAAGCTCTTCCACTTCCACCACAAACGGGCGCACATCCTCAAGCACGTGCCGCCGTTTTTTTAACACCATTTTCCTATACAGGAATAGATTTGTTTGGACCCTACGAAGTTGTCGTTGGAAGACGAAGAGAGAAACGTTGGGTTGCTCTATTTACATGCTTGACAGTACGAGCTATACACTTGGAAATTGTGCATTCGCTTAGCAAAAAATCATGTCTTATGGCTATTCGAAATTTCATCGCAAGACGCGGTTCTCCATTAGAAATCAGAACTGATAATGGCACAAATTTCCGTGGTGCCAACCAAGAACTTATCAATTTTTACAAAGAGATGAAACCAAATGATTATCGTGAAGCCTTCGATCAAATCAGATGGATTTTTAACCCACCTTCGGCACCACATATGGGTGGTTGTTGGGAACGTATGGTGCAATCTGTGAAAAAATGCCTCGAAGTAGCCATGCCCACTCGTAAACCGGACGATGAAACTTTCAGATGCTTTTTGATGGAAGCTGAATCAATCGTAAATTCTCGACCACTTACGTATTTCCCTACAGACCCTGAAGAAGAAGAAGCGATCACACCAAATTGTTTTATTTTTGGATCGTCGAGTGGTCGAAAACCGTTTGTCGAATTTAACGATAACATTGAGTCATTGGTTCGTAGCTACGAACTCTCGCAACGAATGGCAGATAGATTTTGGAGACGTTTTTTGAGAGAGTATGTTCCGATACTTCGACGTTTAACGAAATGGTTTGCAAAGGTAAAAAATGTTGAAGTTGGGGACGTCGTCACAGTATGGTAAGATTATAGTCGAAGTTCCTCGAAATTGGGTCGCATCTTCCAAGTGGAAAGTCGTGGTCGCAATAATCAGATTCGTGAAGTCATCGTTAAAACAGCGGATGGTGTATACCGACGACCCGTTGCAAAAATAGCAATTTTAGAAGTTAGTAAGACTGACTCTGCGGTCATCGTACGTGGGGGAGAATGTTAAAAATACGAAGCTATTTTTGATTACTACAATACTACCAACGTAAAGTTATCTTCGCTTTATTAATAAATTTAATCGTTTAAAATCAAAGTAACCACGAATTGTGAAATAATTGAAAAACGTGTCAAACCTTGCATTAAAACCTCGGGAAGAAATATCAGATAAAAAAACGAATTTGTCGTGATATTGAAATATCGATCCACGTAATATCTCGAAAAGTTATTCCGGGAGAAAAAATACTGGAATTCTAAAGAAACCACATTGTACGGTTTGACAATTTATTTAAATTGTTAAATCTTTACAAATTTAGGAATTTTGTAATCATATGTAACCAGTTCTTTGGAAATATACGAATTAATCGAATTGGGTTTGATTAACAAAAAGTGTGGACAAAATTTTTTCCCGGACAAACAAAGGTGTTGGGCCACATCCCAACAAAAATACTTATGCTTTTTTTCACATTTTAATTATTTATCTTTTTATTTTTCAAAAAAAAAACTACACAGTAAATGATCAAAAATCACCCAAATTCTTTGACGTCCAAAAAGCAAGAGAAAACTTCAAACTTAGAAACTACTATAAATACACATTGCATCAAACCTTTTTTCAACAGCCGCGCCGCAGTTGTTGAACACTGCACTACTAATTGCTGAACAACTACTATACCAATGAACAACAACGCCAATTTTTAATATATGGCAAGATCGAGAACTGAACTCGATAAAATGGCAAGGTTGCCAACTGTGGTGTTTTCACCCGGAGTTTCAGGTTTTTTATGCTGTTCTCCGGTTACCGGGTTTTGGCATAAAAATCTCCGGTTTTTTCAAAATATTTCAAATTTGCATCGTAAACCCATTGGAATTTTTTGCTCTGTTTTAAGAACAAACGAAAGCACCCAATCAATTGTGACTTATGCTTTATGACATAATATATGCAATTAACCAATTAATATAAAACGTCAAATTATATCTTATATATTAATACGCTAAAAAAGACTTTGTAAAGCCTAAGGCTTTTTTATTCGAATTTTGATTCATTTCAAATTTTCACTGCTTACTGATATTAGTGTAACTTAGATTTTAAAGATTTTTGGGATTTTTCGGATCATAAGTAAAAAACTTACAGACGAATTAAAATGTATTTTTGAATTTAACGGCCTCCCACATACAATATGAAAATGGAATTGCCCAAGTGTATATTTTTTTTCACAAAAACGATAAGCAGGCTACAGACCTTCAATCAATTTGTCAATCAATTCGAAAACGAAAACAAACGAAATAAAATTTAGTGTAAAAATTTTATTTCGTTTATTTTCGTTTTCATTTGATTGACAAATTGATTGAGGGTCTGTAGCCTGCTTTAAGAGAATATTTTATATTCTCTTAAAGCAGGCTACAGACCCTCAAGTTAATATAAAAAATTAAATTTAGTATTTTATATTTTCTTTTCAAATTTCAATTTAGTTTATGAATTGATTTAGGAGTGAATAGACGTAATATTTTTCTTTGTTTTTTTATTATAGGAGTGGATAGACGTAATATTTTTCTATGAATGTTGTGAATGAAGAAATGAATTGCACGTGGTATTTATCATTTTAAAATTCATGTGTTTGTTAAATTTGTCAGATGAAGATAGAATTGATTCGACGTGATAATGGTATGAGTGAGTTTATATTATTTTTCTTTGTTTTTTTTATTATTATTATTTTTTTTGATTTCCTTTGATTTAATTATTATGGTGTTAATGGTGAAATGAATGTTTGGAATGACGTATTATTTTTCTTTGTTTTTTTATTATTACTAGGAGGGCCCGGCGTGCTTCGCTACGCTTATAAATAAAGTTTTTGCGTAGACATTTTGTTGACGTAGAAGCAATGATTTCAAAAAGTAGTAATGAGAAATGCTAGCATATAATTTTTAATTTTTCTCTTTAAATATAGGAATGAAAAATAATCAGAACTCTAGCTGATCAGTTCGGATATATGACAAATTGCGATCAAATAAGTTAGAGATCAAATAAGCTTACTTGAAAACTTATTTGATCGCTAATTTTTCATATATCCGAACTGATCAGCTAGAGTTCTGATTATTTTTCATTCATATATTTAAAAAGAAAAATTAAAAATTATATCCCAGCTAGCACAGATTTCGATTTGTAACATAAATATGTTACAATTCGGATGTAATTCAGTTTTTTGAAACAAATTTAGTCACATATGGGTTATATTACAGTTTTGACTTAGCGATTGGCAACAAATCATTCGGCTCAGTTACAATACTGTTTTAATTTTGTTACAGAAAAATACACTTGTTGTTAAAATGTTCCATGAAAGTTACACAAAAAAAAGTTATGTTTAAGTTAAATTAACGTCAATAAAACATTTCGTTTTGTAGCAAGTCTTAAAAATGTTATTTTATTGTAGTTGTAATCCAGTAATGAGCTAGCAACATTGATGTGACTAACAAATTTTCCTCAAGTTACTGTTACAAGGACGCTGCAGTGAGGTTTTTATTTAGTTGCAATGATAGAAAAAACAAGGTTCGAGCATTGTAGTTGAAGAAATTTAGTTAGTTACAAGGACGCTGCAATTAGGTTGTTATACAGTTGCAATGACAGAAGAAGAAAACGGGTCGAGCGCAATAATTTTAGACAGCCAATTAGTTTCAAAAACTGTGGAAGAAATCTGTCTTAATGTTCTATGTTCGCCATATTTTTCGTTGTTTTATGTATTTTCTACACCATGCGGTTTTATTTGAGAAAATTCGAATGTGATTTTCTATAGTATTATTTATTTCCTATAACAATTTATGGTGCAATACAACACCAGGAGCATTGAAAACTGTATTTAGATATATAGATGTGAATTTTATGGTGATAATGAAAATTCGAAAATTTTCTAATTTTCTGCTTTTTTCCAAATTTTCATTTTTTGGGGGGCGCGTTATTTTTCCAGAGGTCCGTTATAAAATTTTGATCTAAAAATCATGAAATTTTTCAATTACAAAGTACATATTTAGTAGTGTCTGATTTTTAAAACTTATAAATTATTTCAATAAAAATCATGTAAAGAATAAATTATCAAAAACATTTTTAAAACATTACAATATGCAACTGAAATAAAAAAAAAATTCGTTGTTTCATCTTGTTGCGTACAACTTCAGTTTGTTATATCAACACATTTTAAACATAGCTGTTCACGCCTCTGGCTCGGCAGTGGACTGTATGATTTTTTGTTGTGACGACGATGATAGAACCAGAGGATGTAACAAAGAAAACGTCTAATTATGAGTATTATTTGGCTCACAAGGCCAACGACGACGTGATAGTCGATGATACACAATATTAATACATGCTTCCATTGGCTAATGACGATGAATAACAGTGTTGTACAAACAACTATATAAATAATCGATGAGTATAGTTGAATATCGAAAATTGACGACGATGACTAACAGTGTTGAAATTTAAAACAAGTATAGCGATGAATAACAGTGATGAGGTTTTAACAACCATACATAACATCAATTGGTATAAATAAATTCAATCAGTATAACTGGATGTTGAAACTTGATTACGTATAGCGATGAATAACAGTGATGAGGTTTTAACAACCATACATAACATCAATTGGTATAAATAAATTCAATCAGTATAACTGGATGTTGAAACTTGATTACGTATAGCGATGAATAACAGTGATGAGGTTTTAACAACCATACATAACATCAATTGGTATAAATAAATTCAATCAGTATAACTGGATGTTGAAACTTGATTACGTATAGCGATGAATAACAGTGATGAGGTTTTAACAACCATATATAACATCAATTAGTATAAATAAATTCAATCAGTATAACTGGATGTTGAAACTTGATTACGTATAGCGATGAATAACAGTGATGAGGTTTTAACAACCATATATAACATCAATCAGTATAAATAAATTCAATCAGTATAACTGGATGTTGAAACTTGATTACGTATAGCGATGAATAACAGTGATGAGGTTTTAACAACCATACATAACATCAATTGGTATAAATAAATTCAATCAGTATAACTGGATGTTGAAACTTGATTACGTATAGCGATGAATAACAGTGATGAGGTTTTAACAACCATATATAACATCAATTAGTATAAATAAATTCAATCAGTATAACTGGATGTTGAAACTTGATTACGTATAGCGATGAATAACAGTGATGAAGTTTTAACAACCATATATAACATCAATTAGTATAAATAAATTCAATCAGTATAACTGGATGTTGAAACTTGATTACGTATAGCGATGAATAACAGTGATGAGGTTTTAACAACCATATATAACATCAATTAGTATAAATAAATTCAATCAGTATAACTGGATGTTGAAACTTGATTACGTATGGCGACGACTATGCGAGTATTTGGATTTTGAAAATCCGTTCAGCTTGGTAACTGAATCCGATAACTATGACAAACCATTTGCACGGTATAATGCCTACAAAAGAAACAACAATTTAAGAGCCGCAAACTTAAGAACAAACCCAAAACTCCAAATGCAGGCAGCAAAGACGATTATATTTGGTTAAAACTTCAGATTCACCATCAAAGTTATTGATTTTTTATTTTTAACAGTTAATAAAACACGAGAATACATACAAATTTATATTTGTTAACAAAAACTAAAATAAGTTAACACAAAACACTAGCAATTACGATACAGGTAACATTTCTTTATTATTTTAGTTAACATTTTGTTTAATTTAATTCTATTTTTTAAGCAAAACTTAACAAAAACACCATATGTATGGTTTTCACATAAAACAATACACTAAAATAATGTACAAAAACCAAGAGCGTAACATTTCTTTATTATTTTAGTTAACATTTTGTTTAATTTAATTCTATTTTTTACGCAAAACTTAACAAAAAACACCATATGTATGGTTTTCACATAAAACAATACACTAAAATAATGTACAAAAACCAAGAGAGCGTGACATCAAAATGTCTTCCTTATATACTAATCTGAGTCAGTGCCGACAACAAAACAACAGATAAGTTCCACATTCAAAATTATCTTGTGATTCAAAAAAAAACTGCTGAACGCATTCAAAATTAATTCTCCAACTTTGAGTGGAGAGCTCATCGTATTGTCAAATTGTGACATTTCTAAAAACAATAACATCAACAATGAAGTTAAGTATTTTTTGTATTGTAATAGCTTTTAAATATTAATTCTTATTTTGCTATTTTTCCTTATTTAGAACATTAAATAATATTTCCAAACACTAATTCTTATTTTGTTATTTTTAGGAAATTGTGAACCATCAACATACTGGATGAAATTGATGAAGTAATACATTGTGACATTTCACAAAAAACAACAAACAATAAGTTAAGTTTTGTATCATATTTGAATCTTAAATTCTGATTTACTATTTCTAATGCTTTTTTACTAATTTTTTAGGGAAATATGCGATGCATTAACAATAGCTATAACCCATTTGTCGCCTTATTGCGACCAAATTTGTTACTTGAAATATACCGTAAATTCTGCTTTTTCTGTCGCAATAGAGCTACAGTTGTGTTACATATCTAATCTTGCGACTATTTTATTTGTTACATTAGCTCTCTTGCTACAAATTTGTGCTAGCTGGGATGCTAGCATTTCTCATAACCACTTTTTGAAATCATTGCTTCTACGTCAACAAAATGTCTACGCAAAAACTTTATTTATAAGCGTAGCGAAGCACGCCGGGCCCTCCTAGTTCATATAATTAGTTTTCATGAATTATGGTGGTGCGTATAGGTTAATTTTAATAGCTATTTAATTCTACTGATCCATTTTTGTGCTGACTGTTTTGTAGTTGTAAGTAATTATATTATATTAATATAAAAATATTTGATATTAAAGTAAAATTTTATCAAAGTGAAAATCTTTATACTCATCATTTCAAATCATTTCAAATCTTAATCATTTCAAATTTTAGTCAACAAGGCCAAAATCAAAAAGAAATGGAAACATAAGAAGCAAAGAATATTTTACATCATTCCAGTCCACTTGGTTGATAAACGAAAACTATAGGAAATGGATATTATGTTTTAAATATTATGTTTATTTGTTTTATTGAAATAAAATAAGGAACTGAATTTATTAAAAAAAATTTTTATTAATAAAATATATTTTTTTTTTAAACTTCAAAATAAAGTTGACCTTTTCCGGTGAGTTTTTAAAATATATGGGGGTGTAGTCTCTATTATGTTTTTTCTCCGGTTGAAGTAAGTTGAAGAGTTGGCATCCCTGTAAAAATGGTTAAATATCAGAATGACATTAAAAATGAAAACAACACAAAATATTTTCATTAAGG
This sequence comes from Diogma glabrata, assembly GCA_963693315.1. Taxonomy (NCBI): domain Eukaryota; kingdom Metazoa; phylum Arthropoda; class Insecta; order Diptera; family Cylindrotomidae; genus Diogma; species Diogma glabrata. The sequence goes on from CAVNZG010000235.1 coordinate 150,204, forward strand.
TAAGAAAAAACAATTTACTATTAAGAGATTAATAAAACTATTAATACCCTTGATTTTGTAGGCTGATGCAATGAGTATGAATGGCAGGAGAAGATGTCAATGCTGGACCAATATGGATAAGGTAAGTATTGTTGAAAAACTAACTTTTATTCATCCTTACAGGAATATTGGTGGAGCTTTAACAATCTATATGTTCAAAAATTTTTTGTTGACCCAGGGGTGCGTTCTTTTTAATTTTTTTTTGTTTAAGTCGTTCATGGTCATTTTGTGGTTGGGTTGGTGTACCTGGTTGAGGAATTCGATGTCAAAAAATGTTTTTTTTTGTGAAGGGGAATAGAAGGTGATCGGGGAAGTTTTGTTGAGTTTTTTTGGGTCTTCTAGAATTGGTTCTCAAGCCGATCAGATCGTGTGGTAGAAAAATATAATAAGTGGAATTAAATGAATAAAACCAAAAAAAATAAAATTAATTGTGTTTTTGAAGGAAGTAGTTTTGTGGAACAATTTGCAAAACATGTGGTTTTCCTTTTTTTATTTGAACAAAAATTAAGTTTAAATGAAATGAAAATAGACATCTTGGTCTAACAAAATTAACTAAAGAAGGTTAGAAAGAATTTATTTATAATTTTGTAAAAACATTTTAACAAACGTAGTTCTGTAAAAGCATTTTGTTAATAAATAAAAAAAAATAAAAACAAATTAAATATAAATGAAATGAAAGACATAGTGAAAATAATATAAATTTTAAATAATAATAAACTGGTGAAAAAGAACCTTTTATGTTTTTTGTGTACGCCTCGCCAAAGGGTTGCGCATCGAATTGAACTACGGAATACTGAGGTCATGTCTTGGGACATAGTCAAAATTTACAGTGCTTGATTAAAGGATCTTGGCCTAATCCTTTTTTTATTTGTCGGGGGATGTATTGGAAATAAAATCCACGAGTATTACATTAAGTTAACTATATTTCGGATGCCGCTGATGGAAGAAAAGAAGGCGGAACTAATCTAACTTATGCAGAAGATGTTTATATCAACAATTGTCAATCGGCTGGGTTCGTACCATTGTGATCTAGGGTATTTAAAATTTTTGTTAGTTAAGTATATGTACCTTGTATATGTACCTTGATTTGAGATTTTATATTTACTATTATATATATGTGGATATATATATATATATATATATATATATATATATATATATATATATACATATATATATATATATATATATATATATATATATATATATATATATATATATATATATATATATATATATATATATATATATATATATATATATATATATATATATATATATATATATATATATATATATATATATATATATATATATATATATATATATATATATATATATATATATATATATATATTTATATATATATATATATATATATATATATATATATATATATATATATATATATATATATATATATATATATATGTATATATATGGCAATTATCCGCTCGAAATGCCTTAAAAACAAAAATTTTTAGGAGTTCTGCAGATGCTTCTAGAACCATCGCTTTGAAGGAACTCGCACGGTTAAGGATGTGGCAGTTATTTTGTGTTATTGCCGTGAAACGATTCCAACACGCACACAACTTTAAACCATTTTGGGTTCTGGTCCACGGATGACCACGATAGCTTTCTCATGGTGACAGGGAGGATACGGTGAGTACAATGACTCGAAATCCAATTTTATTTTATTTAGTACCAACAACCTAGTCGCAATGATGCCCCTTTAATTCTCGTATTCATTCCTGCGATATTTATGTTGTAGCTGCAGTCGTCATACTTAACGAACTCCTCCCAACCGGTCAGAGCATAGACCTATACTTTGCGCAGGATATGGCACTACATGTTTATGTATATACATTTTATTTTCTTCTCCATCTAAGCTTGAGCTGCAAAAATACATCGAAGCTTAGCTTACCCATCTGCAACAACTACAATCAAGAATTCAAGTGGTTTTAGTTAAATAGACTGCATTGTTTAAAAAAAAAAAATTGAAAAACGGAAATTAAAATTTTGTTAGAATTTTATTTTCAAAAAGAGAAATTATGCCATTGTGAAACATTACCTTTTTAATGAGCTATAAATGACTTAAATCGGTTTAGTCATCAATCGGCAGCCAAAGAAACTAATGTTTCGCCAACCCGCAAAACTTTGCCACCACTCTGTGTCATCCCCAGAGCGAAATTTCATTTTTCGAAAGAAATTGTATTTTTTTTGTCATTGGCTATCTGTGTTTGAAATTTCATCGAAATCAGAGAAAGGGATATCTCATATCAATGTTGCGGTGACGTGGAATTGCTCATAATTCAAATGTTATTGGAGAAATTGAATGATGTCATTACGTTTTAGAGAATTTCATTGGGTTAAATTGAAAAAAACAAGAGCAAAAATTTTTCAATAGAATTTTCTTCTAGATGAAGAACAAGAAGAACAATTTTTTTTAGACTCGATTGGCCCGGACTCTGATGGTTCGGAGTCCGACCGCTTCGACTATTTTAGTTCCCGTTTATTCACTAACTACTTGAAAGTCACAAATTTCCAACCATTTACTGAAAATTCGTTTAATTGTCAATTGCCAAACTATAAACTCAACACAAAGAGTAGCACTTTAGCTCATAATTAAATAATATACTATTTGAGTTATTTGCGAAAAACCGTCTGAAAACGTGTTTTTTTATTGAAAATTTGACATTTTAACTTGCCAATAACTTGAAAATTATTGTTTATCAGAAAAAAATTTATGAAACAAAAGTGGCTTATAGAATTAGTCAGTCTATCTTTTTCCTATCTTTTTTTCAATGAAGCATTTTCACCCTCGAGAAGTGCCACTACCAGAGACCTTTTCTGAAGCATGTTTTAGTGAGTTTTACTTTAAGGATGATTCTGGGAAAATCTTGGAAGTACAACATCAGCATTCACCAGCCCTTCGTTGATTTCAAACAAGCGTATTATAGTATAATATGCGATGACCTTTGGTCCACCTTGGTATCCCCAAAAAACTTGTTTCTCTTTTTCTCTAACACAACATCATTTCCTTGATTCTGTACAATATAAAGAGCTATTAACTTCATTGAAAACTCAAATCTTAATAACGAATCCTTGCAGCACATCAACAGTGTTGCTGATTTCACTTTCTTTAATAAATGCATTATGGATGAACGGGCTTCTGAATAAATCAATTCAAAATAATCGATTTAACTTAAGTCAGCAAACCTAAAACATCACACCAGAATAACTGTTGTGGCCCATACTTTTATACGGTTTAAATAATTAGGTGTAGAACTGAAGCCTCCTATCGTGATTTGTTCAACAGAGTTTTTAATCTATTAAATACCTGACCTGCATTTTCCCTGATAACTTTAATCCTTAAGGGTATAAAGACAGCGTTCATAAATTTCTGAGAAACTTAATTTACATTCCTTTCTTATCTCCAGTTGGCATGGTATCTTCGGATATTCAGAGACGTTAATTTATAATTTATTATAATTCACACTAAACAACAAAATCCAGGAACATGTCTTCGTCTGGAACGTCTGGAAACCTTAAAATACTTCAAGTCTGTTATAACATTGTCCCATAACACTCAGGTAGATATCAAAGCTCGTCCCACTGCCGCATACAGAGTTTCTATGCACATTCAAAACTTCTGAAATAAAACCTATTTCGCGGTCGTGTAAAACTTTGTCGAGGAAGGTCAAATTAACAATTCATAGTCCATTTAAAGTAGCTAAAAGTTAGTATAGAATCCGAATAAATAATGGAATCAGACAGCTCCTTGGAGGCTAATCCAACCGAACCGGATTAAATAGTTTGTTCATGGAGAAAAAAATTCATTTGGCAGAATGATAAAAAAGATTCCCAACAACAAACAGTTGGTGTCCGTTGAAAAGGAATGCCTATATAATGCTGATGTGATTACATCACACCTTCGTGATATAGGATCTCGAAACTGGGGTCAAGTAGCCGTGGAACGAGATGAATGGAAGCTGCTTGTACAGATGCCAAAATACTACGCTAATGGGTTAAAAGAAATAATCAACAGTTTGTAACGACGGACTATTTTCAGTTTTTACTCTAAAATAATAATACATATTAATATTCAAAGAAATTCGATATTCAAAATTCCAAGGAATTTTCTTCAATTGTAATAAGCGTAGGGACATTTGTTTGTACTAGTGTGTTTTTTTTGTTTCAATTAATAATACATTGCAAAATATGTTTTTCATAAATCGTTGTTTAATTTTTTAAAAGTAAACAGAATTTAGGAGAAACAGGAAACCTATGATATATGTATATAAGCGATCAATTTTGAAATCAAAAAGATTAGTATGGAATTAAAATTAAAACAAAAAAGATAGTATATAAATTTAAATCAAAGTTTATGTGGTTTTTTTTTTAAATAAAACAAAGAATATTTTTGTGTAAATTAAAATAAAAAATTATAGAAAAATAAATGATTTGTTTTAAATTGTGACGTCGAAGTTTTTTTTATATATTTATGCAATTGTAATGAGTTATAGTGAAAATGTTTGATAAATCATTTAGCAGATAAAGTGAAAGAAATTAATCTTAAAACACATTGCAGTTCAAATACAAAAAAAACGTGAAAATGTTTATTCATGTGAAATAATGGCGAAACCGTTCAGCACACTTTTTATATCTAACGGGTACGGTGACCGCTTCATTCCGCACCGTTACATGTTATATGCAATTACCAATGCATAAATTTGATGTCAATCAACAAGCAACTAAAAAAGTTAATGATAGTGCTGAGCTTCGGATTACAAATAATTATTGGCGTGTAATTCGATCAAACTATGAGGAATGTATTTCAAATTGACAGACCTAGTTTGGTTTGATCAGTTCATGGTGCTTTCAATAAAATTACGTTTGGTAAAATGAATTACAATACAATCAACATTTGTTTCATGGTCTGGTTTTTGGAAGAAGACAACATTCAAGAAATAAATTAATGTAAGCTTTTTTTGTATATTGATATGTATAATTTTTCTTAATTTATTTTTATACAACCAAATTATTTTCTCTGTTAGATAATTAAAAGTTTCATTACATTATTCAATATGTGATTCGGTGATAAGAGATTTGCAAGTGTTATTTGTTTGTTATAGATTCAGTTTTCCAGCTTAATATTACAGTTTTCCGGTGTAATATTATTATTCGTATAAAAGTCCAAATTTCGTAACAAGTTTTAGGGTTCCATACTTTGAGAGGTTTAGGGTTCCATACGGTACCCTCTTGGTGAGACTTAGGTGTCCATCCAAATTTCTACATTTTCTCATAAACTATAAGTGCTATCAAATTGAAATCTGCTACAGTTATAAAATGTATCTGTCCACGCCTACTAAAAACAAAAAAAAAATGCAAATATTTGTTTTTATAAACATAGATAAGGGATAGTAAAACAAATTATTTTTAAAGATTCGAGTTTGATTTATAAAAATCGAAAAAGATTGAAATATTACAAAACCAAATTCAATAAATTATCGACTGCATAGTTTTTAAGTTATTAACGAAAACGTACACTTTTTTTCCTGTCCTCGCCACTTTACTTCGAACATTACGAAAGAAAAAAATTTGAAAAAATTTAAGGTAATAAGAAATGTTGTAGAGATGGAATCAAAACTATAGCGATCAGTTCATCATATAAAATGGTTTTTGGAGGGGGTTAAGTTAAGGATGGAAATTTCGAAAAAAAAAATATTTTTTGAACTTGACGAGTGTAGTTCTAGTCAAAAACAATTTTTTTGTGATTTGCGAAGGCACCGTTTTTCGTTTTTTTTAATTCTGGTTTTTTAGAAGATCTATTCTCGTAGAATATTATAAAAACACACGGAAGCTTTATTTTTTTAGCTTAAGATAGTTTTTTAACGCCAAACTATACATCACAATTTTAGAATAACAAATTTAATTAAAGTACGAAATATTTCTTCTTAACACAAATTGAATATTTTTGTAACTATATACTAACATTAGATTTTTATCTTCGTCGCCAAACTGTCATGTCCTTATGATCTATTAATTTTACTATATAGTAAAATGCAAACGAGTTCTTTTAATTTATTATACAAGAGTGAATCTTTTAATTTATTTTTATAAAACGATTATATAATATAAAATTTCTTTTTAACTACAAATAAGCAATTTTACTAATTAAATATATAAATTACAATTAAAAAATACGATTTTTTTCGAAAAAATAATAATTAGTTTTCTTTTAATTTTTCTTTAATATTTATTTTTTATTATTTTTAAATAGGAATATATTTTTTATATGCGATTTTCTTTTCTTTTTTTATTTTTAGGTAAGAAAGTTAATAGCTTTTATGTTATATCTATTAAATTATTTAAATATGTTTGGATTTTATTTTACATTTTAAATTAAATGTAAATTGTTTAAATTAAGCATGGTTTGCTACAATTACTTGCATAATAGTAATAATTACATTGTTATCTTTTATTGGGTTTACTCTTAGTTTAACTCTCGTTCCTGGTTTGGTTTCCTTAAATATTGCCTGTTCTAAACAAACTGTTTGAATTTTATTTTAAGTATTGATTCATTCTTTGTTTGTATTTACTTATTCTTGGATGCGTATTTATTTATTCTTGAATCGAGTTTAACAGTTTTTCGGATTAAATAATTAAGAATATATAAACCATTACGAATAAAAAATACAATATTTTTAAGACCAAACAATGCCATATTTATAAAAAAATATATTATTTTAACACATCAACATTTTTCTGTTCAGAGGGGATAGGATGTTGTGGTGGTCAATTACTACATCAATTTTAATTTTATATTTTAAGCAAATTTTATATTATTTTTATATTATTTTTATTATATTTTTATATTAAAAAAAATTCTGTTACAAATAAAATTTTATACAGAAAGATTTATTAAATTTTTGTATTTCAAATTTTGGATTTCTTCTTTCATGGGTAGCATTTCTGTACAATTTATTCTTTAAAACAGTCAATGTTCTATTTGTTACAATAATTCTTCTGAATAAACAGACAAAAAATTGTATTGTATTTTTAAATAGAAATAATTATAAAATTTAAAGGGTTATTTTGCAAATAAAGTTTTGAATTATTGAAAAATAAAAATAAAACAATAGTAATATTTTTTTCGGCAAACGGCAACTTTACCGCCGCTAGTGAGTTAGTGACTTATATTCAAAGCTGCAAAAGGAACGCCATTTTTATTAGTAGCATTTGTTATTTGTTTTCTTGTTATTTTTCAAAAAATTGTATAACTATGACAACAAAAAATAAGAAATTGATTCTGATTGGATTATGAAATTTTGAATTATTGTATGTAACTATGACAACAAACCATAACGTGAAATTTTGATTTGCAGCTTGCTTTGATAAAAATTTTATTTATACAAATTTAAATGTGTTTTACTTTTTGGACGTAATTATGACGGTAATAAATCTTATTTATAAATTATTGATGTATTATAATTTCATACTTATAAAAAATTTAAACGTTTGCCGAAAAAATAGTGTATTTAATTCGAAGCTAAAGTGACTTTTTGTGTATCGTTTATAATTTAAAACATTTATTAAAATTTCAGTTTAGTGAATTATAATTCTTTGGTAGAATTTTCAAATCGATTTTATTGAATTTTATGATATTATTCTATTAAATTTGTTATTAAATTATTAATATAAATATGTAAATAAATATTACCTTAACTTCTATCCCACAAAATAAATACTATGTTAATAGATCAAAATTGGAGTGACATCTTAACTTTTTCGACGTCAACAAATAAATAGTTTTTTAAGTTTCGATATTTTCTCTTTTTAAATTGCCAAATTTATTTGTTTTTTTTTGTGACAAAGTCTCATTCTCTTGTTTTTATTCAGAGAAAAAGTTAAAGTTTAACCAATTCTGATGAGAAAATGTTGCAGAAAAAATCATCATTTTTAAGGAATATAATTGGTTTAAACAAAACACTGAATGCACAGCACACATGACTGCGACTGAAAAAGTGGCTTTAATGCCTAAAATGCTTATTACATTTTTTGTACGATCGATAATAGTAGGAAACGCAGTTCGCACTAGTAATACACACACAATTGAAAAAAAGAATTTAAGGCGTATGCAGAGGTTCTTTCGATGACTTCTGGATTTTTAGAATATTTTTGACAAATAGAGTTAGTTGGATTGGTCAGGTATAGTTTCAGACAAAATGTCGTTTTTTAACCATTGAAAGGAAGCATTAGCGCTACAATGAGAGGGTTCTAAGAAGGTTTCTGGACTGAAAGGTAAATATAGTTTGGAAAATGGTACATAAAGGCACATAAATCTCAGGTGAAAGTGATGAAGTATGGTCTTTCCCCCGATATATCTGCAGTGGTTTGTTGCTTTTATACTTTTAATAAAATTATTAGTCATCTGTATGAATTTCATCTGGGATCAAATGATTTTACCATATTACATTTTGATACAGATAGCAAAAACTGACCTTCTTCATATGTCATGCTGTAAACATGCATCATATACATTTTGAAACGGAATTAAATGACTTATGGAATTCGTTTTTTAGCAGTTTAAAATTCCGCATCAGAACTTTATATCGACATCAAAACACCAACCAAAATGCAACGCTGCCTCCCGTCCTATAATACTTGTATTCAAAATTAAATGGACCGCACATATACCACGTTAAATGTTAGTCCTAGTCTTTGAATTTCTTAAAAAATAATTCCATAAAAATGTTGAATTATTTAAAAATTGCAAGTAAATAAAATATTAAATTAAATAGAATTGAATATTAAATTAAATATTAAATTTTTGCGAAAATATTTTGTGTACGCGAAAAAAACATGTCACACATCAAAACAAGCACACAAAATATTTTTCGAGTTGAAAGTATATTTTAATTGTAAACTTAAATTGCCTCTTCATATGAGATTTGAAACTTCAAATCGTTATAAAGCTGTATGTCAATGACACATAACATACAGTAATAAGAAGTGGAAATCAATAATTTATCTATTGAAATCTATTGTAATAGATAAATTATTGATTTCTACTTCTTATTACTGTATGTTATGTGTCATTGACATAGAGTTTTATAACGATTTGAAGTTTCAAATCTCATATGAAGAGGCGTTCTTAGTTTATAATTAAAATATACTGTCAACTCAAACAATATTTTGTGTGGTGCTTGTTTTGATGTGTGACATGTTTTTTTCGCGTACACAAAATATTTTTGCATGTACCCAATACTGTTTCGAAGGTTGAAAAATATTTTGTAGGAATATGTGCGACATATATATTTTTTGTTTATTTAGTTTAGAACAAAATTGAACATTTTTTTTGCATGTGTTACAAAAAATTCAATAAAATTATATGAATAATAAAATTTATTTTTAAGTTTTATTGTTTTAAAGAAAGTTTCTAAAATTTCATTTCAAAATAGTAAGCACTGCTCTCCATCATAATTCTATTTTTTTGGTTGCAACACTTATTTTCTTCGAATTCAATCTTGTAATTGCGATATTTTAAAAAGAATATTATTTAAAGTTAAAGTTAGAAAGTATTTATTGAGGTTACTGTTGGCACTTGGCGAAACATTATTAATAATAAATTTATTTTAATAAATGAAACACTTCTTTGTATTCCGCAAATTAATTTTTGTTTCTAACTTTATTTATTTTGAAAATAAAATTAAAATTAAAAACAGCTCGACCGGTTTCGGTTTTTACACCATTTTCAAGAGCTTCAAAATTGTTACAAAGAAAAAATAATACAACATGTCATTTATATACAAATAAAATTAAATTAAAAATGAAACTAGATCAAAAATGAATACAAAACAATTTTTAAAATTTAAATGATAGTAAATTCAAAGAGCTGACATTTTTTAAAAACTATTGTTTATCCATTAAATATTAAAATTAATATATGAAATAATGACTGCATCTTGGTATATAACAAAAGGAAATCACAACACAATTTAGAATTTTCTGAAAACAAGTAAAATTTAAAATTTTGTGTTAAAGAAACAGATCTGGGTTGGTTAAAGCCGAATAAATGACATCTGTTTGTAAATTTAATAAACTTTTATTTAAATAAAGAGCTTTACGAATTTCAAACGATTCAAGAATATCAAGTTTGGGGCCTTTAGTTTCAACATGATGAATTTTTAGATTTTCGTTATTAAGAAAACAGCTATTATGGTTTTCGTTAATTAAATGGTTAGAAAAAGTTGAACTTGTGTGTCCCAATCTTAATGCCCTAAAATGTTCTGAACATCGCTGCTTGAAATTACGACCAGTTTGACCTATATATATAGCATTACAATCTTCACAACTAAGTTGGTAGACACCAGATTTCAAAATTAAATTTTGTTTAGGTTTGTTGTTAACTAATAAATTATGTAAGTTGAAATTGTTGTAAAATGCACAGCTTAAATTTGTATATTTAGATAATGTATTACCTAGTCTCTGACTTAAATTACCCGAATAATGAATTTTGCGCCAATGTTTAGTATCTTGTAATGAATTTGGATAAATCAAATTGTAAGCAATACGTTTTAACTTTCGTTGAAGGATTTTGTGAACTAATTTTGATTCGAAACCGTTGTTTTTAGCAATTAATAAAATTAAATTTAGTTCTTTTTGAAAATTTTGGTCAGAAAGTGGTGTTTTAACAAGTCTCTCGACGAGTGAAAAGATTGCGGCATTTTTTGCATTAAAAGAATGATTTGATGAAGAATGTATTAAAATATCAGTACATGTAGGCTTACGATATATGTCAAATTCAAAATTAGTTGTAATATGTTTAATTTGAATATCTAGAAAATTTAAAGTTTTATCAATTTCCTTTTCAAAAGTAAATTTAATTGAAGGATGTTTTCCATTAAGTAAAATAAGAAAATTGTCTAACTGTCTTTCTGTACCGGTCCAAAGGCAAAGAATATCGTCTACGTATCTATACCAAAATAAAATATTACTAGCTTCTTGTAAGTTAGCATCTAGGAATTGATGTTCAAACCAATCCATAAAAATTTCGGAAAGTAAGGGTGATAAAGGCGAACCCATAGGGAGTCCGTCAGTGAATTTAAAAAATTGGTTTTCGAAAGTGAAATAATTTTGTTCCACGCAAGTCCTATATATAAGGATTAACTCATCTCTAATATCGGCAGATAATACATTTACGTTTATAATTTGAATTACAATATCATTTAGTATATTTAATGGAATAGAAGTAAACAAACTTGATACGTCAAACGATATTAATTTAGAATTTAGAGGAACTACAACATTTTTAATTTTATTAATGAGATCTAAAGAATTTTTAACTGAATATTTGGAAACAAAACCAGTTTTTTCAATGAAAATATTTTGAAACTTTTTGCAAAGTTTGTAGGCAGGAGCACTACAATATGAAACGATTGGCCTAATTGGTATATTTGGTTTGTGTAATTTTGGTAGTCCGTAAAGGACAGGTGCAAACGGATTCATTTGTTTAAATTGAAATGCTGTCGAAGGTGGTATCAAATTAGTACATGAAGAAAGACAATTTGTAACAGATAGTTTAAATTTATTAAAAAAAATAAATAGACTACCAAAATTACACAAACCAAATATACCAATTAGGCCAATCGTTTCATATTGTAGTGCTCCTGCCTACAAACTTTGCAAAAAGTTTCAAAATATTTTCATTGAAAAAACTGGTTTTGTTTCCAAATATTCAGTTAAAAATTCTTTAGATCTCATTAATAAAATTAAAAATGTTGTAGTTCCTCTAAATTCTAAATTAATATCGTTTGACGTATCAAGTTTGTTTACTTCTATTCCATTAAATATACTAAATGATATTGTAATTCAAATTATAAACGTAAATGTATTATCTGCCGATATTAGAGATGAGTTAATCCTTATATATAGGACTTGCGTGGAACAAAATTATTTCACTTTCGAAAACCAATTTTTTAAATTCACTGACGGACTCCCTATGGGTTCGCCTTTATCACCCTTACTTTCCGAAATTTTTATGGATTGGTTTGAACATCAATTCCTAGATGCTAACTTACAAGAAGCTAGTAATATTTTATTTTGGTATAGATACGTAGACGATATTCTTTGCCTTTGGACCGGTACAGAAAGACAGTTAGACAATTTTCTTATTTTACTTAATGGAAAACATCCTTCAATTAAATTTACTTTTGAAAAGGAAATTGATAAAACTTTAAATTTTCTAGATATTCAAATTAAACATATTACAACTAATTTTGAATTTGACATATATCGTAAGCCTACATGTACTGATATTTTAATACATTCTTCATCAAATCATTCTTTTAATGCAAAAAATGCCGCAATCTTTTCACTCGTCGAGAGACTTGTTAAAACACCACTTTCTGACCAAAATTTTCAAAAAGAACTAAATTTAATTTTATTAATTGCTAAAAACAACGGTTTCGAATCAAAATTAGTTCACAAAATCCTTCAACGAAAGTTAAAACGTATTGCTTACAATTTGATTTATCCAAATTCATTACAAGATACTAAACATTGGCGCAAAATTCATTATTCGGGTAATTTAAGTCAGAGACTAGGTAATACATTATCTAAATATACAAATTTAAGCTGTGCATTTTACAACAATTTCAACTTACATAATTTATTAGTTAACAACAAACCTAAACAAAATTTAATTTTGAAATCTGGTGTCTACCAACTTAGTTGTGAAGATTGTAATGCTATATATATAGGTCAAACTGGTCGTAATTTCAAGCAGCGATGTTCAGAACATTTTAGGGCATTAAGATTGGGACACACAAGTTCAACTTTTTCTAACCATTTAATTAACGAAAACCATAATAGCTGTTTTCTTAATAACGAAAATCTAAAAATTCATCATGTTGAAACTAAAGGCCCCAAACTTGATATTCTTGAATCGTTTGAAATTCGTAAAGCTCTTTATTTAAATAAAAGTTTATTAAATTTACAAACAGATGTCATTTATTCGGCTTTAACCAACCCAGATCTGTTTCTTTAACACAAAATTTTAAATTTTACTTGTTTTCAGAAAATTCTAAATTGTGTTGTGATTTCCTTTTGTTATATACCAAGATGCAGTAATTATTTCATATATTAATTTTAATATTTAATGGATAAACAATAGTTTTTAAAAAATGTCAGCTCTTTGAATTTACTATCATTTAAATTTTAAAAATTGTTTTGTATTCATTTTTGATCTAGTTTCATTTTTAATTTAATTTTATTTGTATATAAATGACATGTTGTATTATTTTTTCTTTGTAACAATTTTGAAGCTCTTGAAAATGGTGTAAAAACCGAAACCGGTCGAGCTGTTTTTAATTTTAATTTTATTTTCAAAATAAATAAAGTTAGAAACAAAAATTAATTTGCGGAATACAAACAAGTGTTTCATTTATTAAAATAAATTTATTATTAAAGTTAGAATATTGACTGACATACTTATTTTAAGATAAATCATTTTTTTCACACCTAAGGGTACCCTTACTGGTAGTAGAAAAGTACCTGTCGATGAAATTTCGAATTTCGAAACATGTTAAGATTATTTTAAATAAATATTTTAATTTATTAAAAATATATAGAGTGAATTTGGTTTTTACAATTAAAATATAAAATGAAATTTGTAATAGTTTGTTATAACTTTCATTTGTTTTATTTAAAAATGGTGACTACTTCCGAATTGACTGAGATAACTGAATTTTTTGAAACAAATGAAAATCACTTCATAAAATTTTTGAATACGTCTTATGTCCGATCTCTTTAGTTCTCGATAAGTTGTCGATAACTTTATCTAGAAGATATCTGACAGAATCGAAACTTTATCTTAAAGATATCTGACCTTTGGATAAGGTTTATCTACCAGATAAAGTTATTTGTTACTTGAGCTACCAGATATATAGCAGAAAAGAAAGAAAGTATATATAGATATTTATAAAACTAACTAAGTATGATGGATAAAAAGAAAATTGGAAATTTGATAGAAAATTCACAAGAATATTATCATATAACAAATCTTTATCAGGCTTGTTCCTTTTGAAATAAATTTCTTAGTAGTATTGTGGTTTCAGTATCGATTGTAAAAATTTCGAATTTTCAAAGTTTCTAATAAATTATTAGAAGCTTCTAAGAAACTTCTTAGCCCTTTAAAACTAATCGTATTCTACCCTAGAGAACGTACGTAACGTAGTCTTAAAAATCTTAAAATGGTTTTTTTCTGAGTTCTAAATTCTGAGTTTTCTAAAAAAAACTACGAGTCAAAATCTCGGCAGAGATGGTTGCTCGAACATTGTTCCTGAATTAAATACAAAGTCAGACGAGTAGCACTAACAGCCGATACTATAGCATCAACAACAAAGGAAAAATTAAACTCTTACAGTTGAGCGCCTGAAGAATGGGTTATGTTTCTTTTTATTTTATTAATTCTTTTTTTATTAGTTTTAAACTTCTCCCATTTGACAATTTAAGCTAATGAAAATAGTTAACATTTGACAAGCATTTATTGAAAATAAACTCACTGCACACCTATATTTAGTGTCGATAATATTGATAAGTACAATCCTATACAGAATAGTTATCGGTTAGATATGTAACCAGAGGTTTTAGTGAAGAAAATCAATTTTTAATTATCTGGCGGATATCTTTATCTGGAAGATAGTTGTTCGGAGGTATGAAGAAACCGGGCATTGTAAATGTTTATTCTGAATTCTATGACAATTGCAAATGGCGAAGAGAAGAACTCACTAAATAAAAGAACGAATGAACGCACACTTCAACTGAAAAAGTGGCTTAAGAGTATAACCGATTTCGGATATATTAGAGATCTCAACTTCGCTTTGATCTCCAAACATATATTCTCAATCGGTAAAACACTCTTACTGCCCTTAATATTTAAATAACTATTGTGAAATTTTTAAGGGATTGGATTAAAATCCAATCATTTTTTTACAATGAATCAAGCAATTAAGTAAATAAATTTAAAGAAATTGGCTGCATAGAAATTTAGGAACAAAATAACTTGGATTAATTTTCTTCAAAGATATTCTACTAATGTAAATATATGTATTTTTCTATGTAAACAATACAGCATCTTACTCTTATAAATAACTTTGCACATAATTCGGGCATAAATTATATCTTTTGCTCTCGAGTGTTTGTTGGCCTCCGCTAACGCCTCAAGCAGCAATTTCAATATCAAGCAAAAAAGATCTACTTTACGCCCTTAATACATAAATAGCTATAACATAAACGTTATTATAGAGATTTTATAATTTGTTTGTTTTGAATTACAGATTTACTGATTTACAGAAATTTACATATAAATATAATCCAAATTATATGATCATATTTAACTGCAAATATAATTAACGTAATATTATAAATATAAATCTACTTACATACTTACTTAAAAACAAGAACTGGGCAGAAGACATAAATTACTCGCACCACTTGTACTACTAACGCTTCCAGCTGGACAAAAACATCCTGCCGAACAAGTTGTTGATGGAGGCACAACCATTCCCATTTCACATGTGCTTTGTGTACCACAATTGGAATAAGTTGCCGGATTCGTGCATGTGGCTGAAAAAATAAGTGTTAAAATTATATTAGTCAACTTCAACTACGAGATAGTTTTAATAAAGATTTTCGTCCTTATTTTAAAGAATTATTTACATAGAAGAGTTATCAACGTGAATTCAAAGTCCGTACATATTGTTCCTCTTTTGTTTTTATTTGGTCAGTGCGAATCAAGATATATTTGACCGAAAATTGTTAGTGAAAATGAAATTGGTAAAAATACCATTTTGACATAAGGTCAAATAGTTTTTAATTTTGCAGTGCAAAACGAAACAAATTTTTACATCATCAAAAACAAATTTTTTAAAAACTCTAATTTCATATAACGAACAATACAATTCAAGATTTTATTAAGATTTTTATCTATACGATAGCAATGGATCTAACCTTTATTTAGATATAGAATTGTAAGTCACTAGAACTGAATGTATTCAATTGAACAGAATGAAAAATTGCTCTGAAAAGTGAAAAATTCGTAACGATTCGGGGATCCTTCCGATCAGAGTTTATGGTTAACCATTCTTCCGTTCTTCATACTTCAACTAAGTTGAAATTGAATGAAAAACATTATGGATCTACGAACGTGATAAACGAAAACGTGTTCATAGAATAAATAAAACTAGGAGGGCCCGGCGTGCTTCGCTACGCTTATAAATAAAGTTTTTGAGTAGACATTTTGTTGACGTAGAAGCAATCATTTTAAAAAGTGGTAATGAGAAATGCTAGCATATAATTTTTAATTTTTCTTTTAAATATATGAATGAAAAATAATCAGAACTCTACCTGATCAGTTCGGATATATGAAAAATTAGCGATCAAATAAGTTTTCAAGTAAGCTTATTTGACCTCTAACTTATTTGATCGCTAATTTTTATATATCCGAACTGGTCAGCTAGAGTTCTGATTATTTTTCATTCATATATTTAAAGAAAAATTAAAAATTATAGGCTAGCATTTCTCATTGCCACTTTTTGAAATCATTGCTTCTACGTCAACAAAATGTCTACGCAAAAACTTTATTTATAAGCGTAGCGAAGAACGCCGGGCCCTCCTAGTATTAAAAATTCTAACAATCAAATTTACGATCTCAAACTATCATACCAAACACACACATTACAAAATTGTCGCTGAAAAAAAAACACAACAATCAATAATCAATTTTTTATCCTCTTTCATTCACAAACAATATATATCTAACTAAATATTCAACGTGTTAATATATAAGATAAAACAACAAAGAAAAATAACGTCCTTACTCTCCTAGATCAATGCATAAACTGAAAATAAAATATAAAGTACTATAAACAAAGATAAATACTACAACCACCGAGGAGTGAGACAAGGCTGTGTACTATCCCCGCTACTATTCCTAATAGTACAAGATAGTATCATGAGAAAGCTCGATGATGCAAGTCCAAATGGAATCCAATGGAACACAACAAGACGGTTCAATGATCTAGACTACGCAGATGACATCTGTCTACTTACACACACACATACTGACATGCAGCAGAAAATACAGAAGCTATCAGCCCTTGCACATGAAGTTGGTCTTAACATTAATATCAGAAAGACAAAGGCTATGAGATTGAACACCAAAACGATAACACCAATTACCATCAACAATACACAAGTGGACGAAGTTGACAAATTTGTGTACCTTGGATGTACTGTAGCAAAAACAGGCGGGACTGAAGAAGATATCAGTCAGCGTATTAACAAAGCCAGAAATACGTTCAATATGCTTCACAAGATCTGGAATGCATCCGTCCTGTCAAGAAAAACAAAGCTACGAATGTTCAATGCATGTGTAAAGTCAGTACTGCTGTATGGGTGTGAAACGTGGAAACATACAAGAAAGATCACAAATCAACTACAGGTGTTTGTGAACAAATGCCTGAGAAGATGAGAAGACTGATCAAATGCTTCTGGCCGAACACCATCAGTAGCCAGGAACTTCTACGGCAGACAGAGCAGTTAGACATTGAGACCGAGATAAAACAAAGGAAATGGAGATGGATAGGACATACACTGAGGAAACCAGCTGAAGATATAACACGGATGTCCTTAGAGTGGAATCCACAAGGAAAAAGGAGAGTTGGAAGACCACCCATGACGTGGAAGAAAACGGTGCTAGCTGAAGCAAAACAAATTGGCAAGACATGGGGTGAACTGAAAGCGATTGCCCCCAACAGAGTCAGATGGTCCAGTCTAGTAGACGCCCTATGCTCCTAAATGGAGATAAAGGAAAAAAAAAAAAAAAAAAAAAACATAAACAAAGAAAAGATTTGCACGATTCCATTTGATCCATTTGATTTGATTTGAGGGGAGGCAGTTGAATTCAAAAATACATTATAATTCGTCTATAACTTTTTTATTTATGATCCGAAAAATTCCCAAAATCTCTCAGATCTAGGTTACACTAATATCAGTTAGCAGTGAACATTTGGAATCAGTGAAAATTCGAATCAAAAAGCCTTAGGCTGTACAAAGTACAAAGTTAGCGTATTAATATATAAGATAAGACAAAAATTAACATTAAAATTGAATTAAAATTACTTGTGATGTTAAGTCGACCGTCCAAAAACAAATTTTTGCTTCGTTGCTGGTCGAGTGGGTTAAATGATTAATCCTAAACTCTGATCAGAAGGAAGTCAATTCGATCCCCGAACTGGAATTGAGATAACACATTTGTTACGGATCTTTCGCTTTTCAAAGCAATTTGAATTCTATTCAATTGAATACATTTATTTCTGAACAATATCAACAAAAAATATTGGTCATTGCTACTTTTATGTTTTTCTAATTTAATATTTACACTATCTAAATTCAAAATAAAAAATTACTTTGCTGCTTAAAAAAACTTCTGTCATAAATTATTGTCATGTAAATTCCAATATAAATTCCAAAATACAAAATTTTGTCTGAAAGACCTAAGTATTACATTCATGAGCTCAAAGTGAAATTCTTACCCCCACTTTTTTTTGGCATTTTTCGACGTTTTAGGTCCTACTGATTCTAAAAAAGGAAAAAAAAACGTACGTAGGTAATGACGGCCGGCCGTCATTACCTACGCTGCAGGGAAAACTGCTTGAGGGATTTCAAAATTTTTTTTTCTATAAATAGGTATACTCAAGGGACAGGTTTGAAAGGACGCTGTGTTCAATAACTGTACCGGAAGTATGTCAAAACAGTCATTATGTGTGTCAAAAATAGAAAATTTTCATATTTTTGGCTTAAAAAACGTTCATTTTAAGCGATTACGAGTAGGAACATTAAATTTGGAGAAATCTTGATGGTAGGGATTGGTATGTGAGATCAAAAACTAGATTAAAGCATTATAAGTTTGTCAAAAAAATAATGTCAAGTGTGTCAAAAAATGATTTTATTTATTTTTATAGCCAATTTTTTGGAAAAATGTAATTGAAATTGTAGTAATTGTAATTGAAAATGAAATTTAAAATGGAAATTTTTGAATTTGTTATAGGTTTTGAAATATATTTGGAGTTTTGAAAAACTTTGTATTTCTGATTTTATAATAATTTTTGCAATATTTTTAGAATTTCGGAAAAAGTTTTAATTTTTGATTTTGGAAGAATTTTTGGAATATTTTTAGAATTCTGAAAAATATTTAGTTTTTGATTTTATTATAATTTTTTGAATTTTGAAAAAATTTTTAATTTTTGATTTTGTAATAATTTTTGCAATATTTTTAGAATTTTGGAAAAAGTTTGAATTTTTAAGAATTTTTGATTATTATTATCGGAACGATTGACGATTATTATCGGAATTTTGAAAAAATTTAAATATTTGATTGTATTTAATTTAACAATATTTTTGGAATTTTGAGTATAATTTTCCGGCAACGTATTGATGTTTCGTGTTAGTTTTGTAATAAATTTTTAAGCAGAGATAAAAAATACTTGTACTTTAACAAAGAGTTATGTTTGATAAACATCGCTGCCCAAAACTAAAAACCATGTCCTCATAAAAGTGTTTTGCCGAAAACTATATCAAAATCCTTAACCCAGACCGAAGTCTTGATATCTTAGAGCTGTGAGATTTCAGCCCCTCCATATTTATTTCTTTTACATCAGTGAACAGAATTTGGTTCTTACTACGAAATAAAATGATGTCAGTTATTTACTACATCGAGTTTTACGCTGCAGATATCAACAAAATGTTAATAAAGATCCTGTTATCTAGCTCCTAAATAATTTTTGTCTTGTTTCATATGGAGAACCGTCTTCCATAATATCGTCGATATACTTACAACAGCTTGTTATTGCAATACATGTGCTGTCTGCACTTCTGACAGATGGAGATTGACAATAGCATCCTGGCGAAGCCATTCCAAGGGTACTGCTAGAACAAGTGCTCTCCGTACCGAGAAGGCTAAATGTTTCTCCCGCTACTGAACACGTAAACAGAGCTGTAAAAACACAGAAAACATTATTAATTATAAGAATGACTTAGATAGAAAATAAGTGCGGTAAAAAACTACTTACTGCCACAACTACCAAGTCCAATACAACTGTTTCCCAAAAGAACCGATGGAGGTGAGCAAAAACATCCTGACGTACAAGGTAGGCCAGGAACACTTCCTAAACAGGTGGTGACATAATTACAGTTGCTGTAAACAGCATTTGCGGGGCATGCGGCTGTCAGTTTTTAAAAAGGAATATAAAGCCTGTTAGTTTAAGATAACACTTAAGGTTTATGTTACTTTTAAAATCTATAAAAATAAAAATGTAAATGTTCGTTTGTTCAAAATAGGTAATATCCTAAAGTACTGATTCCTTTGAAATTTGGACACAATGTTGCATTTGAATATTGGAGGTGTTTTGTATACTTTTAGGTAGATTTCATATAAAAATCTACCTATTGCAATGGGCTTCATCTCGGAATTTCGGAAAAATTTTGATGCCAAACGACTATATGTGATAAGCGGAGATGGAAAAACAAAAAAAAAAAAAATTATATATATATATATATATATATATATATATATATATATATATATATATATATATATATATATATATATATATATATATATATATATATATATATATATATATATAACGATATGAGGTATAACGGAATTTAGCGGCACTCTCACGGTCGCATTTTTCGATCTACACCAAAATAATTTTCTGTGTATGTTTCGGCAAATAATGTCTTGGACAAGTTCGTGAACTGTCCATATCCGGGTACCGGTTAAGCGGCTAGAGCCTAAAAAGTCGAATAATCTAGGGCGCTATAACTTCCGTTTGAATAATAATATTTTAATAAAATTTAAAAATATTGAATATTTGAATCTTTTATTATCATTTTTATCCAGATGACTACTTTGGCGTTTCAGGTTCCTCAAAAATCAGCTGTTTTAAAAATTTACTAAACTTTGCTGCCCTTGATCTAGCTGAAATGGCCAAGCTCATATTTGAAAACTTTTTTTCACGTACTTAAAATATAAATCTTTCCAAAATTTTCAAAAATAATAGTTTAAGTCTAACGGTTGAGACCCTACGGCTGTTGAAATGAAAACAAACGCAAAAGGCAATGCTTTCATCATGTTTCAGTTTATGTTATTTAAATTCATCTTAGCTTTTAAACATACTTTTCAACTATAGCCTCAAAAAATTTCAGCTTTCTAACCCAAAAGGTTCCATTTTTATAAGCATTATAATGCAACCCTTACAAGAAAAATATCAATCCATTTAATACCATAGAAAAATTATCAAAATCTCTTTTGTTTTTATTTTTTTTACTAAGTAACCGTTTGAAAAAGATTAAATAAGAACAAAAAAACACAACAACAAAAGATGATTTTGAAATAAAATTGTTTGATAATGTTTGATTATAAATTATGTGTGATGGTATAATTGTAGTTGTGACGTAGTTCATTTGATCTTTGATGGATTTAATATGTTATTAAAAGTAGTTTAAACCAACTTAAATAAAACTGTTCCGAAATTGTATTGATGGAGTTAGTTCGGATAATGTATTTAATTTGGTTCGATAATTTTTTTGAATTATTCTGTTTCTACTTATATTTTTTATTTAAACTAATCTGACTTATCTAATTTTATTTGGACACAAAACCTTCTGACCCCGAAATCTACCTATTTCTAGCGGATATACCTGCCGCTGGGATTTTTTTAGTTGTATATATTTCATAACGTAAGCTGTCAACAAGTTCAAGTGTCTCACCTGTTTTATTCTCAATTCACTCAATTTTATTGTGGAGTTTCATTTCATGTGATTAGCCGATAGATTATTTTATCTAATGTATGAACCAATGGGATTGCTATGAGTCCTCCTTTCGGTAGGACTGCCCTCCTTTTTGAGCAAGAATGTCCTCTGTCCTCATATACTATAAAAATGTCCTCTTTAAGCAAACTGTAGTACAATATTTTGCTCTCAACAAAATAGATTGTTTTGCTTCACATTTCTCCCAATAAACATGGATCAGCAAAATAAGGAATCGTGATTACAGCTTTACTTATGTTAAACGACGATAACGAATCGAAAGACACCCTGGAATATTCAAAAGATCTACGATAGGCAGACTGTAAACCGTACATTCCTATCGAGATGCATGCTTCTTTCTTTGCATTTTATTGATAAAGACGCCCGGTCCTACGCCTTTTTAGCAATTGAGAGTTGTCAACGGCGTTACACATAACACTTACCGCAGTGCATGTTGAGCTTTGAATTTATTGCAGAACGACCGATCCTGGGATGTATTCATTAAAAATTCATGCAACAAGTCCAATTGAAATCAAGTTCGTTATTTGTTTGCAATCATATTGACCACCTGGGGCCCTATTCTTGAACCATTACGAAAATTTTAGGTATCTAAAATTTTCGTAACGCTATTTTCGTAATCGCAATGGAGAAATTATAAATTAGTATTCTTGAAACCATTACGAAAATAGAAAAGTGGTGAATAAAAAACAATGACATTTCGTAATGAGGTGATTAAATATTTCAAACTATTTGATATATTAATCAAACGAATACATTTAATTTAAATTTTGAAACAATTAAAATATAATAGATTTGTCTTTAAGTTATTTTAATTAAATATTATAAAAATTTAATTATAATATTTCAATCGTTGGGTGTTGAAAACAAGCGTATGAAATGAATAAAATGTTTTGTGTTATTCAAGTGACAACTAGATACAATTAATATGATTTACTTAGTAATAAGAGTATTAAATTAAAGTGGAAAACTATATCTTTGCAGTAACTTTGGTGAATAGTGTACGACTTAGAGACTTTAAAAAACATTATTAATTTTTTCCAAATATTTTCGGTTTCTATGAAACCTTCCTCAGGGAAATATTTATTTCTATTACGAATAGAAATAAACTTCCGAAAGAAAATATTTGGAAAATATTAAAAACGTTTTTTAAAATGTCTAAGTCTTACACGATTCATCAAAGTTATTGAAATAACACTTTAAATAGTTCATAAACAATCTTCATCTTTGCAGTGATAAGTTGTTTAATTCCTATTGAACTTGCATATAATTATTATTAGTGGGAATAAGAAAAATGTAGTGATACAAAAACAATATCAGTAAACCTCTTAATCATATTGTTACGTTTTTCCAACCTTACTTCGATGTGCCCTTACTCTCAATTCGATGAACGTAATTTCCAATCTCTTTCTGAGTTCGACAGCTGATTAGTAAGCACAAACGCCAGGTTTTATTAAGTATTCAACACCTTAACTGTCCCACAACAACAGGAAACAATACAGCAAACAATATTCCTAACTAAAATATTCTTTAACACCTTCAGAAACTCCAACGGTTGATTGTAGAAATTTCTACACATAATACACAAAATACTTCTATTCAATAACACTTATAACTTTATTTACAAAAACTAATTTTAAATATCACTTTTATAATTTTAACTTCACCGTCACACGTTTAAAATAAAACTAAATTACTATTTTACAACAGGCAATTGCTTATATACTACTCCGCTTAATTCTAGACAATTCGAGGTCACTTTCTAGAAACCTTGAGAAAATAGTAGAATATTCGATTACTTTACGATTACTGAAGACATTCAAGCTATCGGGTGTGTCGTAAAGCTAATGATCCACTCCGAAATCTCGCCTAAATTCCGACAGGATTTCGCAGATATGAACAAATCCCTTTTAAATATTTTAACTGAACTCAATGCATTGAAAAACGTAATTGAAGATCAAAAACAAATAATTGAAACATTAAGCAAAGAAGTGTTGCCCTCAAAACTAATAAGATTTCGCTTAAATCGTTCAATACTCAAAAAAGACAAAATCAGAATAAGATTGTTAATGATCTATTGACGATGGTACAATAGTACTTGTGTTTGGCGATTTTAACTTACCGTATATATCTTGGCAAATGAACACTAATAGCCTTCTTCCTATTAATAATCTATCTGCTCCTGAGCATCATTTTGTAGACTCCTTAGCATCCTTAAATTTGAATCAAATTAACGGCTTATTTAATTCTCGTGTTCGGTTACTGGATTTAGTTTTTGTATCCGGGAATTTCTTTGAATCATTGTATAATTTAGTAGAATGTCATGAATGTTTGGTTAAAAACGATGAATATCATAAGTCAATTCTTCTAACAATTGATCTTGGTAATATTGAATTTGTAAGTAATGTTAAGAGTTCGTATTTAAATTTTAATAGAGGTGACTACATTAATTTCCACAATTTTCTCAGATTAACAGTTTAAATTTTTATATCTATCCTATTCTTACACATGAAAAATAAAAAATTGAAAATTTTTTCATGCAAATTTTATTACGAAAATGAATTAAGGAACGAAAAAACCATTACCAAAATTTTAGTAACATTTCATTGCGAGAATTTTCGTAATATGTTTTCAAGAATACCATTTAAACATTTTCGTAATACTTTGACATTAAATCGATACCCAAAATTTTCGTAATGGTTCAAGAATAGGGCCCCTGCTATTCTTCATCTCGAATTGAGTTCTGGGAAAAAATAGAAATCACATGCATGGCTTTTTTACGTCGTATATCCAAGGAAATTTCCAATACATACATAGATTTCACAACAGAACTTTACAATGAAGCGTTCAAAATGATTGAAGGTTTGTGCTTAGATATCGTGAACAAAGTTTTCAATCAATTATGAATGGCTTCGCCGAATCGATCTGCTGCTGCATCTTCGTTAAATGTAGAATTGCGTCATGAACAAAATTACAACATGGATGATCTTTTGTCGTATGTGTATCCAAATGTTCCAAAGCTAACGTTTGAACAAAAAGCCATATACGATCAACTAATGCAAAGTGTTAATAATGGGGTTAGAGGAATCTTTTCTTGGATGCGTCAGGAGGAACTAGTAAAACGATCCTAATTAAACTAATTCTAGCAGCAATCAGATACCAAATAGACAGATGTGAAAGCATTCGTTTACTGGGAGTCACAATTTCAATTGACTTACTCTGGAACGATCACATAATGGCCATGGCAAAGAGCACGCCAAGAAAACTCGGCCCTCTCAATAGATGTAAAAAAAGTTTCACTCCGTATCAATTACTTCACATTTATAACTTCTATATTCGTCCCTGTATGGAGTATTGTTTTCAAGTTTGGGGCGCTGTATCTGTTACCATTCTGGCTCTTTTGAACTCTGTTCAAAAGCGTGCTATACGAATTGTTGGTGATCGAAATTTAACATTAAATTTTGATTCCCTGAACAATTTTTCCTTTTGGTGATATAATAGATCTAAGTTTTTGTCGGGGATCCAACAAAGCATCTGGGCCAGATTGTATTCCTTCAATTATTCTAAAAACATTTATCAGTTTTGGCGTTTTCTGTTGATTGTTTACCTTTTATTGTTTCAATTTCTATTATGATTTCACAGTTCAATTGCGATTTCAGAGTTTAGATTGTCGATTTGGCAGCTGGAGCTTAGACTTAGATTCAAGTTTTCGGGCTGTTGATTTGTCAGTTTGGATTTTGTTTTTATATTGAATGCAATTAAGGCTTTTCTTTAAGGTTTAAGGTTTATTAAGGTTTATAAACGTTGAGTTAAAATGTCTGAATTATCAATCAATTTTACAAACATAAGAGGTTTGAACATCAATCTCAACTCGGTCCACCAATATCTTGAACGTTGCCGTCCTGATATTCTTTTTTTAACAGAAACGATTATCAGTGGGAGAGCCGTAACATTAGATAATGGTAAATATATTTGTCCTAATTATGATCTAGAATCTTCATTCTTTAACAAACATGGTGTTTGCGCTTATGTTCGAAATTCTATTCCATATGTGAGGATTAAAAAATTTGAATTAAACACTAAACACCATAATATGGTATCTTTAAAAATTTGTTGCCCTAATCAAACTTTGTTTGTTTTTGGATTGTATCGTTCTCCTAATTCACCTGAGAACATTAATTTATTTCATGATCTCTCTGAAAAGATAGATAGGTTAGCTCAGTATCCTAATGCTAAGTTTATTCTTCTAGGGGACTTTAATGTTCATAATAAAGGATGGCTCATACACAGCTCCTCTACTGATGAGATAGGTAAACAGGCTGAGCTCTTTGCTCTTTATCATAATTTCACTCAGATAATAGACCAGCCTACCAGAGTTCCTGACATTCCTGGACAAAGTAGCAACTTACTTGACTTATTTTTGACAAATGATCCATGCTTAGTACAATTTAAAGTATCAGAGCCTTTAGGTGGGTCAGATCATAATATGATCTCCACTAAATTAAATATACAAATTCCTAAACAATTTAAAGCGAATCCCCGTCTTGTTTGGGATTACAAAGCGGCGGATTGGCAAGGACTTAAAATCTTCTTCAAACGCTTTCCTTGGAAACATAGTTGTCTTACTGGCCAAGATCCAAACATTGCTGCTATTAATTTTTCTGAAATTATAGGTAAAGGCATGCGTAGATTTATTCCTAATAAATTGATCATTCCGAAGGTTGACCTATGGTTTTCGAGTAAATGCAAAAAAGCAATTAAAGCTAAAAAAAGGCTTTTCGAAAGTTTTTCCAAAACAAAACTGATGAAAACCTTAGAGAGTATCGGAAAGAGAGGAATTTATGTAGGAAACTAATAGATGGAGAGAAAAATCTATTTAATTTGAAAAAAGCTTCTAAATTTGCTGAGCACCCAACTGGATCGCGTAACTTCTTTAAAGCCGCTAAGTCTATCCAAGGCAATTTCTGTAAATCTTCTCTTCCTCCTCTTATTGATAGAGATATACCTATTATTGACCCAAAAGAAAGGGCTAATTTGCTAGGACATATTTTTTCTATAAATTCTACCTTAATCGAACCCAATTTCCAACCTAGACCTATTCCTAAAGCATCGCTCAAAATGAAGCGAATAATTTTTCGTAAAAACATTATTCGAAAAATGCTTTTACAAATTAATACCAACAAGGCATCTGGGCCTGATAATATTCCTCCAATTATACTTAAAACGTTTGCTAGGGAGCTAGCACCTATCCTCACTAAAATATTTTATTTGTCTTATAAGAAAGGGATTTTTCCTGTAATATGGAAAATTGCTAGTGTACAGCCAGTAGCAAAAAAGGGTAGCAAAACTGACCCATCCAATTACAGACCCATTTCAATTTTGTCAGTAGTGTCTAAAGTTTTTGAGAAATATATAAATTTTAATTTAATGAGCTTCTTAGAGTCTTCCAAATTACTTAATGAAAGACAATACGGCTTCCGAAAAGGAAGAGCAACAGGAGATTTGCTTTCGTTTGTTACTCATCTTTGGAACAGATCTCTTGAAAACTTTGGTGAGACTTTCGGTGTTGCTCTTGATATTTCCAAAGCATTTGACAAAGTTTGGCACAAAAATCTTATATGCAAGTTGAGATGTTATGGTTTAGATGAGCCACTAATTTCCTGGATACAAAGCTTTATATCTGAGCGAAAATTTCGAGTCAATGTTGACGGTATTTCATCGGATGTATTTTCGACTAATGCAGGCGTTCCTCAAGGTTCCGCTTTGTCCCCAACTCTTTTTCTTATCTATATTAATGACTTGTTGGTTTCAACAATTAATCCTATCCATAGTTTTGCTGATGATAGCACTCTTCATGCATCTCATGTTGCGCCTAGATCGTATTCGCCTTTAGCGCTTAATAACTGTAGATCAAATTTGATAGATTCATTAAACGTTGATCTTAAAACTATCTTTGATTGGGGTGTTACTAACAGTGTTGAATTCAATACGTCCAAAACACAAGTTTGCCATTTTTCAAGATTATCAACACCTAACCCTTTTCCATTGAAGTTTGATTCCAACGTTTTGATAGAGAAAGAGTCCGTGAAACTTCTAGGAGTTGAGGTTGAAAATAATATGAAATGGAATTCTCATATTTTTACCCTAGCAAAAAGCGCTGTTCAAAAATTGGAGTGTTTGGGACGATGTCGTAAGTTTTTCAGTAGCGAACAGCTTCTTTTAATATAAAAATCTTTTATACGTCCCTGTATGGAATATTGTTCTCACATATGGGGTGGAGCATACTTATGTAGTTTGAAGTGTCTTGATTCTGTACAGCGGAGAGCAGTTAAATTGATTGGTAACTCAAATCTTACTAATGACCTTGATTCCTTGCAGCATAGAAGGAATGTTGCTGATTTGACGATTTTCTACAAATATTTCATGGATGAACGGGTTTCTGAATAGATTAAATCGATTTTACCTAAGTCTGCAAACCTATCGCGTCATACCAGAGCATCGGTAGCGGCCCATCCTTTTACGGTTCAAATAATTAGATGTAGAACTGTAGCCTTCCAGCGCGACTTTTTCAACAGAGTCTCCCATCTCTGGAATTCATTACCTTCGTGGGTTTTCCCTGATAACTTTAACCCGCAAAAGTTCAAAGTCGGCGTTCATAAATTTCTAAAAGAAACTTAATTCTCAATTGATTATAATCCCTAGTTGGCATGGTATCTTCGGATATTCAGAGACGTTAATGTATAATAAATTATATTAACACTAAACATGCCTAACTTCCAGTAAAAAAAAAAAAAAAAAAATTCGCGAACTGTTGCTGATCTCATTGTTTTTTTATAAATATCGTCACCAGCAGTGTTCGGATGAAATCAGGTCCAATATGCCTCAAACGTATACTTTTCCCCGTTTTACTCGTCAATCAGCTTATGCAAACAGTCAAACTGTCGAGATTACTCACTGTTATAGTGTCAAAATGCAAAGGGATTTCTTTGTGCTTACATCGTACAAATGGAATGCTTTGCCTGAATCAATATTCTCGAGTGCCTTCAATCCACAAACATTTAAAAAAATGCGTCCACCATCACCTCAGAACGTATGTTGTTGTGGGACCTAGGTCTTAAAAGATATCAAAAACAAATTCGATCAAAAATAACAAAGCTTTAGCTCTTGCGTCGTTCGGTATAGCTGCGACATTGCTACCAGATGGAAGAACTGCTCATTCCGCTTTGAAACTGCCATTGAACATACAATTTATTGAAACTCCTACATTCAACATTTCCAAAGGATCCGGAATGGGAAAAATATTGCAGAAATGTAAACTTATTATTTGGAATGAATGCACAATGGCGCGTAAAAAATCGCTTGAACCTCTTGATCGATCATTGCAAGATTTGCGTTATAAAATTAAACATATTAGAAACGTGTGTGTTCTGTTGTTTCTATTTCTTATATTTAACCAAGCTGAGCCACTGCAACGTGTGGCCGGGTTCAAATAGTATAAAATAAAATCAAGACAGTTACGAAAAATAAGCAAGAGACTGTTTTAATTCAATTCGTAAAGAATCAATCCGAATGATAGTTCAACACAATATATGTGTTTATATTAAACAAACCATGCGGTTATCAATAAAATGTTGATAAAGAATCTGTTATCTATTTCTAAAATAACTTTTGTGTGATTTTGTGTATGATATGCGGAACCGTCTTCCAGAATTTCGTCAATATACTTACAACAGCCTGATATTGAGACACATTGAGAATTGGCACTTCTGACAGATGTACTTGGACAAAAGCATCCTGGCCGACAAGCTGGAATGGTACTGGAAAGACAACTGCCCTCCGTACCACAATTGCTATATGTTTCTCCCGTTCCTAAGCACGGATCTAATACATAAAAAACATTATTAATGATAAGAATTTTAAGTTGTGATTTACAAATAATTAAACAAACTTACAACAATTTTGAAGTAAAATGCATATACCACCACTGTTTCTAACATAACCAGGTAAACAGAAACATCCAGATGTGCATGAGCCAACAGCACTTGCTTGGCATGTCGCATCATTGGAACATGAACTGTAAACTTGATTCGGACTAGATGAGCAAAAACCTAGAAGAGCACAATTTTATGAAATAAATATGAGTTTATTACACATAACTCACGCAACACACAACATTAAATAATAATTTAGTGCGATAAAAAGATGCTTACCTGGGCAACTAGTAGGTGGTATACAACTTGTTCCGGAAGCCACCAATCCACATGAGCAAAAACATCCTGCAGTACAAGAACCAGTTGCAGATCCGTCACAGCTGGAGACAAAGTTACAATTACTGTAAGCAGCATTTGCGGGGCATGCGGCTGTCAGTGTTTAAAAAGGAATATACAATCTGATAGTGCAATATAACTCTTAAGGTTTATATACTCACAACAACTAGAAAGTTGAACACAACTCGTTCCGCTTCGAACATAGCCAGGTAAACAGAAACATCCAATAGAGTTGGTTCCAGAAACTGGTCCACTACACGTTGAATCCGCACCATATGAGTTAAATACCTCATTGTTTCCTGTTGAACAACTATCTGATAGTTTTGAAATATTAAATTAAAGTATTTCCGAAACGTAAAATCAATGTCAATATGCTTACAACAAGATGAAATTGGAATGCAACTTGTTCCACTTCGAACATAACCACTTAAACAAAAGCATCCAGAGGAATTGGGTCCAGAAGCTGGGCCGCTACAAGTTGAATCTGCACCAAATGTACTAAAAGCTTGATTGGGTCCCGAAGCAGAACAAAAATCTGAAATATTTTATGTATTTTATTTGACTACTTCTAAAATATAAAGTAAGTATGTCATACAAAAAAGTATGTGGAAAAAAGCAGGTCATCTATATTTATAAAGAAGGGTTAGACTTTGATATGTTTACTTACTAGGACAATTTATTGGTGAGATACAATTGTTTCCCGAATCTTTAACTGATCCACTTGGACAAACACATCCTGAAGTACAACTAGACGCCGTTCCAGAACATGAGGCATATATTTGGCAGTTGCTGAACGGTGTACTGGCTGGACATGTGGCTAGGATATTAAGAAGTAAAAGAATACAAATATTTGACATATACGTACTGACTGCCATACTTACAACACGATGCTAGTTGAATACAACTTCCACCGCTTCGGACGTAGCCACTATTGCAAAAACAGCCAGAGGTACATGCACCAGCAGAGTTTGCCGAGCAAGTGGAATCCATACCACATTGAGTGTAATACTCATTTGCTCCAGAACAGGAAGCTGGGCAACTACTTGGAGGAACACATATGTTTTGACTGTTTCTTACATATCCATTTATACAAAAGCAATCAGCATAACATGGTCCTGATGCACTTGTGCTACATGTGCTCGTTGACCCACAGTTACTGAAAGCTTCATTAGCACCTGAACATGTGGCTATAACAATAAGAAGTATAATTTATTTACCGCTAAAATATAAAAGCATACCCAAGAGCATGAACTTACAACAAGATGATATTGGTATGCACCTTCCAAAACTTCGAACATATCCACTGTCACAAAAGCATCCAGCTTTGTATGGTCCGGTAGTACTTCCACTGCAAGTTGAATCAGCCCCCTTCCAGGAAAATGACTGGTACGGTACAGATCCGCAATCAACTAGAAAATTGAAAATCAAATAATCAAACGTCACTCATAGTACAAAATGCTCTATTTTTCCACTCACAAAAACATTTGGTGGATGGTATACACTTATTAAAGCTATCTAGAACATATCCACTAGCACAAAAGCATCCGCAAGTACAAGAACCAGTTGCGCTTCCTGAACAATAATTGTTTACTCCACAGTTGCTATATACTGTATTGGTTGAGCACGTAGCTACAATATTAAGAATTTATTAGAGATGATAACTTTTTAAATAATGAATAGTTCTTACAACAAACAGGTATTGGTATACATTCTCCATCTCTTCGTACAAAACCAGGTACACAGAAGCATCCAGGCTTGCAACTGCCGATTGCACTTTCATAGCAAGTTGAATCTTTACCACAAGAACTGTATTGTTGATGAGGACCACTTGCAGTACAATCAACTGAAACATTTTAAATCAGATTTTTAGAACATTTAGCAATTTTATTAGAACATATAGTCACACAACGAAATTAAATTTAAAAAAAAATAATCGCGGCAAAACCTTACGCCTCGAGCATATAATTTCAGATATTTATGTAATACTTGACGGTACTTAGAGAATTTTTAAGAAAGATCGAAGAAAGACTTCGATAAAGTGAAAAGTAAATAAAATAAAAAAGAAATATTGGAGCATATTTGTGTAATGGCCGGTAGTAAAATTCTTTTTATTCAAAGTCTGATTATTTGACGCCATATGCAATAAGATGAATTAATGTTTTTATTAAATTTTTTTTACATTCAATTTTATATTTCAAAATGGTGGTATAGGTTCATGATCACAAAAAGTTTTTGTCTTCCAAAAAAAAATGCATAAAAATTTAAATCTGCTCCCAAAGAGCTAAATTTTATTTTTCGCTATGAGATATTTTAATTTTATTTTAAAAATAATTTATTGTGCGCGGTAGATTCGCTCAAAAGAAAAGAGTAATAAAATCTAGTTTTTTTTCTGGCTATCCGTGATACATAGTTTTGTTTATTTTTTAGGTTTTGATTTGTCGTTTAGTAAGAAAGATTTTAAAAATTTGTATCGATCTCATGTTTTTGTAATTTATTATTTTTATATAAAATATTAATGAACAATTTTGAATTTGTTGTTAGTGAATTTAATTATGAAGTAATTTTAATATCATTGTTTATTGACCCAATTTATTTAAAATAAAAAGAACAATAAAATTAATTAATTAATTTTCTTCGATTATCATTTAATTAATTATTAAAATTCATTTTTAAAAGATTTTATTGTTATCTACTCATACACGTTTCAAATTTCAACGGTTTGTTCCACATTTTTGACAATAATTCAAAAACTGTGTATCGCAAAATTCTAAAAAAATTACAATGTTTTTAAATGAAGTTCTCTTTCATATGATATCGTACATGACTGGGTTTTAAATGGTATTTTTCCGCTTTCTGATTCCCACCTCTTAATAAATACGATCATGAGCATTTTACACTTCGCTATACTTTTCATTCAAAAGTTACCACTTTTTTTATATTTCCAAAGACTTTTGAAGTTCTTTTATTAAAAAGGTTCGGAACTAAGTGGGGAAAGAAAATATGACAAAAATATTATTAAACAATTTTATTATAAAACTGTGTAGTGAAAAAATCTGAAATACATTTTTAAGGGATACTGAATTGAAGCCCTTTCATATGATATCCTACTTGACTCGGTAAAAAAAAGTATTTTCTTAAAGGCCTTACATCGCAGCCCCGTAACACAAACGGAAACAACTTTATTACTTCTGTTTTAAAAAACCATAAAAACCCCTAACCCTCATGAGCCAAAAGTGAAATTCTTACCCCACTTTTTTTCTTGACGTTTTAAGACCTACTTATTCTAAAAAAGCAAAAAAAAAAGGAATTTCTGCCTGCCGTTACAACTGACCAAATCTAGAAAACAGCTGGACGGGTTTCAAAAATAGGTTTACTCAATGGGAAGAGCCAAAAGGACGATTTTTCGATAACTGTACCGGAAGTGTGTCACAAAAATCGTCAAGTGTGTCAAAACAAGGAAATTTGCATATTTTTTGCTTAAAAAACTTTCATTTTAAGTGATTACGAATAGAAACATTGAATTTGAAGAAATATTGAAGGTCGGGATTGGTATGTGAGACCAAAAAGGAGATTATTGCATTAGAAGTTTGACAAAAAAATGTTGTCAAGTATGTCAAAAGAAATATTTTTATTTATTATTTTACCCATTTTTTTGGGAAAAAATAACATTAATTATTTGTTCGACTGAAATTTTATCATTATTATCGAGAATTATAGCATTATAAGTTTGTCAAAAAAATAATGTCAAGTTTGTCAAAAGAATGATTTTCATTTATTTTTTTAGAAAATAATAAAATTAGTTATTTGTATGAAAAGAAAATAATATTATTATTATTGAGAATTTTATTGCATTAAAGTTTGTCAAACAAATATTGTCAAGTATGTAAAAAAAATGATTTCATTTATTTTTTTAGCCAATTTTTTGGAAAAAAAAATTTAGCTGTTGTATGACGTAAATATATGACATAGAAATTT
>CAVNZG010000236.1:0-33106 GCA_963693315.1 Diogma glabrata
AAATAGGGACCCCGAACCATACACTCTTACTTAATTCAGTGGTGTGGCAGCCGTGCCGAGGTGATCGATTGGCTGATGGTGATCTTCATCAGTCGCTAACGGCGCAGAGCTCAGGGTTCGATCTCCCCCTGCAGTATTGTGACTTGGTCAAGTAAGGTGGCCCTGCTTGAGTCGACCTTCTTTCCGACCACCAAAATACATGCATTATGGGTAAATTAAACAAAAAAGAATAAAAAGAAAAACACAAACACACAAACTACACATAACAGCACCACAACGTCAAAAAAACACAACAAAAAACCAGAGGAACATTTTGTGGACGGTAACACGTCCACAGTAAACGTTTCAAAATCTGGCAGAAACTCCACCTCTACTCCGGAAGCTTGTGAATATCTTCGGGTCGTGTTACACATGGCTCTTGGAGATCTAAACAAGTCTCTGGAAAGTCTTCATCTGGGGCAGTCCGAATCGGAGGTCAGCAAATCTTCGGAGATGCAGGCTGCCGAGACCACTGCAACAGTTGGTAGAAAGAGAAAGAGGAAAAACGTTTGTGGTACAGTGAGGAGAAAAAAGAAGAAAGCTAAGACTGACTCCTCACTGCAAACAGATATAGCAGAGCAGGCCACTACATCTAATGGTCTCTCTGCAACAATACCTCCCTTGGACACGAGGGCTGAGATGATCGAAAAGATTTGTCTAACGATCACCTCAGTCCCGCATCGTAAGGTGATCCTCTGTATTCCATCGAAGTCGACGACAACGACGGGTTTGAACAAGGTTGCATTAAGCTATGCTAGTGCAACTATGAGAGGGCTAGTTGGAATTGTTGAATCTGACAATGGAACTATCAGCCAGGAGCAAAGCATTTTGATCCAGCAACGCCTGTTTGAAGATATGTTGAAACAAACAGGAACTCTGCCAACCTTTGATGGGGAGTCGTTAAAAGAAGGAGAACTCTGTTTCCGATGTTCAAACGACTTCTCATTGAACTGGTGGGGGAAATTACAGGCTGCATTCCATGGGAAGGAGCAAGGCTTTTAGCAATGAAGCTGTGTGATCTCCCTAAAATACACCTGGCAAAAATTTGGATTCCAGGTCGTAGACAATCTGAGACGACTTTAATGGGTGGTTTTGGACGTCAAAATGGCTTGGACAGTTCCAAATGGAGGATCCGATCGTATGTGGGGAAGAAATTGGCTAGGGATAATACCTCTGTCGAAGGAAACCTCCTGTACATTCTTTTCGATGAAGATATTGCGAAAGCAGATGTTAAGTTTATTGGATCACGCTTGAAGACATAAGTGAATATCACTGTTATGATGGCAATGGATAAGCTTGAGTTTCAACAAATCAAACTGCAACATAGCATAAGTGGGTCATATAATCTCATGGCTTCACTTGCTAAAAAGTTGCAGACAAAAATATTAATAATTCAAGAGCCCTACATTATTAAAAACAGAGTAGTCGGTCTTTCATTGAAGAGCTGGAACATTCTGTATAAAGGGGGTCCTGACAAAACCAGAACCTGCATAGCATCACACCAAAGTCTTGATATGCATCTTCTGGCTAAGTTATCCTCAGGTGATTTAACCGTAGGAATGCTCAGTTATGGAACGGCTACGGAAAAAAGACGGATACTCATTGTGTCTGCCTATATCTTCCGTACGACTCCATTAGTTCCTTTTCAACGCTGGAATTGGTGCGGGTGGTTGACTTTGCCAACAAGCATAAAAACCTGGATAATATAGTCGGCTGTGACGCCAATTCACATCACGTAATCTGGGGAAGTACCAATAATAACAGCAGAGGTCAGTCTCTCTTAGAGTACTTGGCTACTACTTATTTGGAAATTCTAAACTCCGGAGGAGAACACACTTTTGTTAACTCCCGACGGCAAGAAACCATAGACATCACTCTATGCTCTAGATCTCTTCTAGAAGACATCAAGAACTGGAGAGTGTCAACGGATATATCCATAAGCGATCACAGATATAAAGACTTTTTTGTAAAGGCGATCCCAGTCGTGGATCGCATCTGCCAGAATCCAAGACAAACGGATTGGCTGTGCTTCAGGGGCCATGTAGAGGTAAAACGGGCTAGTGGAAGCATTTTCAAAGTCCAGGCTATTGATCAGGTCGTTGACCAGCTCAACGATCTGTTAGTCTGGGCTTTTGAGAGCTGATGTCCCGAAACGAGGCAACGAAGTGCACACAAGTCAGTTTAGTGGAACGAAAACCTTGATAAACTCAGACAAAGATCTAAGAAACTTCTGAACAGAGCATTGAAAACTCGTGATGAAGCTGATTGGGCTCTGTACAGTGAAGCAAGGAAACATTTCAATAGACTTGTTCGTAAATCAAAGAGGTCTTATGAATAGTACTGTGAGTTGATTGAGACTATCACAGAAGTGCTGCACTAATGAGGGCCTTGAAAAAGGATCCTTTAGCGAGACTGGATAATATTAAATTATCCAATAATACTTACACTTCTTCAAATGAACAAACTTATACAGCACTCTTTCAACACCATTTTCCTGGCTGTGTAGTTGGGGAGATTCCTCAAGAGACAGCCGCAGAAAATAGGGAAAAACCAAACCGAATGAACTGGATAATGCCAAAAAGAGTTGTATTGCCCGAGGCTCTGTCTTGGGCTATCGGCTCTTTTGAGCCCTACAAATCTCCAGATCCAGACGGAATATGGCCTATTATGATACAACAGTGTCTGGACATAATAGGAGATAGGCTCTTAAAGATCTTCGTGGCCTGCATAGCTCTCGGCTATGTCCCGCCGGCCTGGAGAAACGTGAGAGTTGTATTTATCCCAAAACCAAGGAAAATATTAACTATTTCGAAGCGAAAAACTTCAGACCGATCAAACTTTCCTCATACTTTCTAAAGTTTCTGGAAAGGTTGATCGACCGTTACATCAGAAACGTCTGTCTGAAGAAAACCCCGCTAAGCAATAGGCAACATGCTTATCAAGCGGAAATGTCTACGGACACAATCCTTTCAAAGGTGGTTTCTGATATTAAGAGACTATCTCTAAAATGGCTATCACTCTTGGCACTTTATTGACACAGAAAGGGCTTTTGACAAAGCCACTTTTGAGTCACTCCTTAACGGAGCGGAAAGGTACGGTGTGAATAAAACACTCCTAAGGTGGATACGACGGGCTCTGGAAGATCGATGTCTGCTTATTCACACGAAGGACAACATGTCCCAATGGGGGCGTTCTATCACCTTTGCTTTGGAACATGATGGTAGACCAGCTCCTAACTGCATTAAATGATAAAGGGCTAAACACATACGGCTATGCCGATGATATTAGCATTCTTTTGAAAGGAGACAACATGGGGCATCTCTGCCGAAAAATGCAGAACGCCTTGGACATTACCAACAGCTGTTGTCAGAAGAATGGTCTTTCGATAAAATGATTATAATGTCAAATTAATGCATGATTATAATGTCAAATGATTCAACTCACTAAATAAAGTTTCGATAAGGTCCAATAAAAACGCTTAATTTACTATTTTTTAACAAATCAAAACGAATTATATCGATTATTTTTCTCTGGTGGGAAGGAACAACGAATTATAGTGACTATTTTTGTCCTACTTAATATATTAATTTAAAACTAGAGATATTGAGATAATTTTTTTTTCTTAATGAGATAATTTTTTTTTTATTTATAATTTTGTTTAAAAGATAATTATTAGTTTCTACATAAAAATTTTTTCTACAAATTATTCAATAATACAAAATTATGTGTATATGCAATTTGCAAATAATAAAAATGTCCGTTTTCATTCATAAATGATCGCATGTTTATGTTTATTTGTCAAAAATAAATTACAAATTTATAACATTTATGCGGCTACTAAGATGAAAAAATATTTAATTTTGTTAGAAGACAAAATGACAACAAATGAAATAATGTTACTATTTCTGTTCGTTAAATTATCTGCTAAATACAACTCGTCACCAAATTATTAGTCGATTATTTTTCAACATTACCACTCATGCCATTTGAGGTTAAAAATCTACCTCGTGCGCTAAACGCACTCGGAACCTCAAATGACATTCGTAATTATGATTATGAAAAATAATCGACTATTATTTGACGACTCGTGATATTATATAAGATTATAATATCTGCTGTCATTCTAACAATGTTCATTAAATTATGGCGTTTTTCATTGATTTGATGATAATATTTCATTAATAGCCGTCATGCTTATTAAAGAACATCTTTCATAAAGTTACGCAACGATCTATAGAATTATGAAAAAAAAAATTTTATGAAACAATGTCATATGACGTTGTTTAATGAAAATTTCATAATGTAACTATAGGCATTTCGTTAATACAATGACATGTTTCTTCGGCTGAATAATAATGTTAAAGTGTTTAATATAATGTTTTATGTCGTTCTATTCAAGTACTTTTTTCGTAGTGAAGCCCATGTTTATTTTTCTCGTTGGGGTCTTACTCTTTTTAATATTCAATGCATTTTTCTTACCTTTCATTAGTGTACAATATAAACTATAACAATGGAAGCTTAGAGACTTAGAGTCTGGAACTCGGGAGCGCTCTCCAGGAATGGCATTAGTTTTTAGTTAATAATAATTAATTTTAATTTACAGGAACCATAGCTGGGTCGGTAGAATGTGGTCATTCGGGCCATATCCTGGCAGGTATGGCTTGTCTCTGGTTAAGGTGTGAAAGAATCTGTTCTGTAGAATTCGGTCGCTAGGATCCAAGGTCTAGTCAGATCTAATATACCATTGATGTAGGGAGCTCGCGATCACAGGATTCTTGCTCAAGTGACGATGATCATATGTATCATAATTATATTTGTTGTCATCATTCGAGTCCAGGTTTGGTAACATCTTATATTTTAATGAATAAATAATTAATAATTTAAATAAATAAATAATAATTTGAATAAATAAATATATATTATTTTTTTTATCAAATAAATTAATAAATATTTTTAATATTTTTTTTTTCTAAACATAAATAAAATGTTTTTTTCTTTATGTTAAATAAATAAATAATTATTACTAGGAAGGTTGGAAGCTTACGTCATCCGGTTGGGAGTACATACTTAACGGGCTACGAACTGAGTGAGGCATTACATGCAGAGAGAGGACAGCTTGGGGGTACGAAAAGATATACGTGAGGGACGCAGATTTACGTGTACTCAATTACGCTAAGCATGGAAGATCTTGGAGTCTCTGCTGCATCAGCACTATGACGTCCAGGGTAAGCAAAGTGTTTAGTCCCTAGGATTTAGGACATATCAAACAACCACGGCGATGAAAAGAACCATTGAGAATCCCACGATTTCAACAGCCAAGTCCGATGGTGGAAAATTTCTCATGATGACGGAAGGTCTGTTTCAAAATTATTTATTAACAAACTTATATTTTTCTTCTGTTTAACAACTATACCTTTAACGTTACAACGACAGGTACGACCCTACAGAAGTTTCACTTTGAAATTGATTATGACTTACTAGCACAAAAAAGTCGATCAACACTGCTATATATATCCAATTTGAACTAACCGGTAGGTGTTACTTATCTACCCTAGAGATATCTGCCATATTTTTAGTAGTAACTCAAATTGAAAAATGAAATTTTACTATTTTTAATTCATTCTGTAAATTCTATCCAGTTTTAGCTAAACACGACAATAAATTTTCAATTTACTTGAATTTGATTTCTAGTTCATTAAAACCTCTAAAAAGTTCGGAAATAAAAGTAAAAACTAAGAAGAAAAATAAATAAAATCGTAATCCATAAAATCCCAAAATGCAGGAAAATTTCTTTTCCTTAAATAATTTGAAATGGGATTTACGGAAAATATAAATTTTGTTTTCAATATTATGGTATGAGAGTCGAAAAACTAATTTTTATTTATCGAATAAGGAAAACAACACAAACGTTAAAAAACAGGAGTCCTGTCGTCTGCAGGTGTGAATGTTATTTGCCATTTAGGTTTTGTTAGATATTTTTATTTTACTAAATAAAAATAAAATAAGGAAAATTAATTATTATTTTTTGTGTTTAAATTTGTCTATTTTTTGGTTTTGTTGGATTAAAATGAAAATAGTGATTGGTGGTTGTGTTAAGATCTAGATTAAGGTTTAATTGAAATCATCATTAAAGGGTTAGTGTTGAGGTAAGGAGTTTAAAAAAACTAAACTTTTTAAATTTCAAATTGAAATTTAGTACCTGCAGAGACAAATGTTTTGCTTGTATAAATTAAGCAAAATGTTCGTAAATATTTTGACATATTATGAGTGCAATGTCATTGCCACAGCCACTTTCTCTTCTCTTAATTAATTTATTCGTACGCGTATACAAAGGAGAATGTTGTATAAAATCAATTTTTTTATTTAAAAAAAAAAACAGATAATAAGAAATAATGTTTAAAAATTTAGCGATTGTGTCATTTTTATTCAAATATTTACTTTCGATTTATTAAAATTACATTTTATATTTAGATTTATGTTTATGTTTAATCAAATAAAGTTTTTCATTTAAAATAATAAAATAGAATAATAAACGTGAATATTAAAAATGGCAAACAAGGTTAATGATTTTTAATTAATATACAGTGGAATTTAGGTGTGGTAACGATATTGACTGCAAATAAATCATTTATAAAAGAGTCATTTTAAAAGAGCAAAAATAATAATCTTATCGATGAGAGGAAAGAATCCAATCATGTTAGTATGGTTTAAAAAGCTGTAAGTACTGGATTTATGAGATTTTCAATATCTTAAAACCACTTGTGTGGTATTTCTTGATATTTTTTAGTGGTTTCTTAAGGTTTTGGATAAAACTCTAGCTGGCCAATCATCTAAACTACAAAACTACTGAAGCCATATAACACAAACTCAGTTGAACGTCTCGTGATTAAAATGACGAATACTATTGAACAAAGTACAAAAACTTCTTTTTGTTAATGCATAAATAATATTTTGAATGAGAGCTATCATTTTTTATAGACATGACATTTAAGCTGTCTATCTTTTGTGTACGTGTTACTGAGGAAGTATAAGGTTTATAGTTAATGAGCAATTTCACGGAGATTCAACATCGTTTTGGCTTGACCCCTTTTAATTTTGATTATTTTTTGTTTATAGATAGTCTTTGATAAATAAAAAATACAAGTTCTCTTAGAATTTTTTTTTCGACCAAGGGTCTTCACATGGTGCCCCTCAATTTTTTGTTATTTTGTGATGTGAGTGCATTTTGACGAGCGATTGCAGAAAAACTACTGAATCGATTTTCATAAATGATATGTCGTTGAATAGGTATTAGAACAAAGTTTTTAAAAATGTACACTGTTAATTTTTTGAAATAATTTTTAACGGTGTAACATAAGAAAAAAACGGTGTAATTGAAAAAAAGATGGCATAGCCTTTTTTTTTTTTTAAACTAAATTGAAGCTTATTTTATATCTAACCACTTGTGAAAGTTTGGGACACGCGTTATTTTTTGTTTTAAAGATAAAATTCGTTGTGCATATGACTGTCGGGAATCAGTTTTTTTTGTTCTGAAGGAAAATTATAAAAATGGCGATTTTTAGATTCAAATTTTTTTTTATGTTAAATATCAAATATTTTATTATTAGATGAACTTTTTAAAACATCATAAAAATTATATATGTAGTACAATAAATGAAATAAATACAATTGTTAAAAATGATTTACTTATTTTACAAACAGAAGTTTCTTTTGAATAGGAAAACAGTTCTGCAATTATTTTCTTTCTATTAGATGGCATAAAAAAATGAAATGTTTATTTGTCACTTTTAGTGACACCACTTATCACTCTTATAAAAAATAATTTGATAGTCTCGACTGCAAACAAGAAAGCCGTATAAATAACAAAATCTATTCAGGAACTTTTGACTGGAGAAGTATTATGTTCGTATTATGTTATTATGGAATCATAAAGTAAAAGATTGTATTTTAACATTAAATTACAAATATTTTATTATTGAATAAACTTTTTAAAGTATCATACAAATTATATATGTAGGTTAAAGAAAATAAATATAGTTATTAAAAATTATTTACTTATTTTACATTTAAAAGTTTCTTTTGAGTTGGAAAACATTTTTGCATTTATTGTCTTAGTATCTAATGGTACAAAAGAATGAAATTTTTGAGTTCCACTTATAGTAATCACATTTTTATATCGATTTTGTAATTTTTTTTTGTTAATTGATATTCATTTTTATCGGCGTATCCAAAGTTCATGGTAGATTCCCATTTTAAAGCTCATTCGAAAAGTTTTTTTGGTGTATCAATAATATCTCTGCTTCCTATACTGTAACGGTGTGCAGCACGCTTCAGTGTACCACCAATTCCATCACAAGGTGCCTTTCCATGGCTGGTAGCATGAAAATGCAATTCTGCATCAACCTTAAAGTCTTTTATGTGGTGGCATAAGTAATTAGGCTATGTTTATTT
Source organism: Diogma glabrata (assembly GCA_963693315.1). NCBI lineage: Eukaryota > Metazoa > Arthropoda > Insecta > Diptera > Cylindrotomidae > Diogma > Diogma glabrata. The sequence continues at coordinate 8,491 of CAVNZG010000236.1, forward strand.
TTGTATTGAGAAGGTGCACCGTCATTGTTATAAATTATTTTCGTAATATTAGAATTTATATGCGTTTTGATGAATTCAATAAGTTTTGTAATGAAAAGAAGGACTGTAGTACTGTTGTGATCGTTTATATCGGAAATGGGTATAAAACTTCGGTGCTGTATATATTCACTTGCATCACTTTTAAAATAAATGACAAATGGATGAATAGTAGCTTGTGAATTATTATAATAATAGCCTTGAACCGCATCCTGAATTATGAAGCCGTAGTTTTCAGAAAAATCCCCTTTGAACGAAGCACTTCCTGCTTCTAATTTTTTTTTTCCTCAATGAATGTAGATTGCTGTTTCACTATAAAGTTGTGTGGTATCAAAATTTGAAAACGGTAAATAAATTTTTTCATAAATTCTTCTACAGTTTCTATTAAAGTATCCAAATTGCATCGATCAGTGGTATTCCATCGTTGATATTTGACTTGAAGGATTCCTTTGGAAATCATTTAGTAATTTTTCTTCCAGTTGTTGAAGCTTTTTTGAACATTCATTGCACTTCAAAGTATGACAATCTTCTGTTAATTCACCACATGAAACAAAGTCAATTAATGTTTTATAATTCTGGAAAGCAGCATCAGTAATTCAAGACATCTTAGAGTGTTGAATCACTAGTTTCATATTTTGATGTATGGTACACACGCACAAATTATGAACTCTTGGGATAATTTTATACATTCTTGTGGTTGAAGGGACGTGAATCTAGTAAATCCTATTTTCACATCAGGAAACTTATTTTTAAACTCCACATAAGCTTTATTTAATGTACATAGCAATAAGTGCTTTTGTGTTTTTATGCGTTCATCTCCTTTTTAGAGATATTGCATCTCGTTTGCCTGGCAATAATCTAAGACCATCGAAGACCACAGCCCGACTAACATTATATAAGGGCTTAGATTTGGGCCGGATACGGCTTACCCTACCACTGATAGGAACCGGATGAGGCACATTGAACAGGCCCTGATCAGTAATGTATCGCCACAACTATCCGAACCGGATCAGGCAGCCCTACTAAAACCGGACCAGGACCGGATCAGTTCAAATAGTGCATTCACTACTACATTTAATTACAATTTTTGCAAATACATCATTTTCAAAATATCCAAAAAATTTGTCTGTAAAAATATTCTATATTTATATTTTCTTATACGTAGTCATAACGCAGAGAAGCGAAAACTAAAGTTTAAACGAAATTTATTCATATAAAACAGGCCGCTTGATCAAGAAATTGCAATCCTGAATACCTGAGCTCCAATGCCGTGGTCAAGATTCCGTAATTCTAAAGAGATTGCTAGACTTGGATCGAAATAATAAACTTTGAATAATTCGGAATTTCATCGATGCCAGCAATAAACGTGTCATGGAGTTTAAGGTACTTTGTGCTTGTGCAAATAGATATCTGTATCAAACCATTGTTTATGGAGGAGTCGCAACACGGCATAATAAAATCGTTGGGCATAAGACCTACGTGTGAATCAAACTGTTGACGAAAGCTTCATTGCCATTTACTCACACTATTTTCGTATAGATTACTATCATCTCATGTGCGGGTTAAAATATGATCGGTATGTAACAGGTAAATTAAAGATTATTAATGTAAAAATATATGTCGTTGCTGTTGAGTAACCTAGAGGTTAGCAAGTAGTAATTCGAACTCAAAAGACCGGTGTTCGATTCACATCGAGATCAAAGTGTTTTTAAGCCAAACAACAATAACCATCAACACAAACCAGCACTTGATTCCGAATTAAGCGATAGTCAACTAATATAGTTGATACATTTGGAAAAACGATAGGTTGATCATCTATATTAAACTAATCGATTAAATTAAGTTTTCAAGTGTAAGACTGTTGATGGTATTATGTAAATAAATATATAAAAAAAAGTGAAACTCGAAGATAAAATTGAATAAATTGAAATTAGTACAGGTGTGGAATCTTGTTAATGGTACATACATATACGGCACACAAAAATATTAAACGTATCAGTGTCAATTTCAAATTATCAAAGTCGATTATAAATGCATGTCCAAATTTTTAATTCCAAGAAATTTTTAATTCCCCTATTGGAACCTGTTCGAATTGAATTGAAGAAGAAAATCTGCTCTACAAAATGATTAAAGGGAGTACATAGCCCTATATGAGTATGACTAGATGCTCATTGTTGGGTATGGCTAGAAGATGAAGAGATAATGTGAATTAAACGGCATTATTTAATTATTCGTTGTAGTACAAAAGCACGTTCGCGCACAAAAGCACGTAAACCTCGATGTTACGTGGTTGAAACAAGAATGTAAAGCAATGGGCTGAGTGAATCTTAACAACAGCCCTATTCGATATTATCGATTTGGCATCATTGTAAAGAAATGACGGTGCCTACATTTCACGAACTACCAACTACAGATTAGAGGCAAAACATAACGATTAAAAAAGGTGTCACCACTGGAATCTAAAAGCCAGGTTACTTGGTGTCAATCAGGTCAATCAGTCGCTAGACGATCTCTATTTAAACTTCAGCAGTGCGACAGATAGAAAGCAGTTAGCAGCCTAATGCTAAGCGTTTTTGATCAATAGGGACGCATTCTACTTAGTCAACGTAAGGCTTGTAAATAATAAATACCATTTGTTTGCAAAATTAATGCAGTTATAATAAATAACAAACAGAAATAAGCGTTTGTCGTTGTTAAATAAAATTTTGTGTTTTCTTTATTCATTTCACGATCACCGATCAACTTCTTTCCAATAATCTTTCTATTTGTCTAAATTCAGTATATGTTTTTGGTTGCAAGCTTATTTGAAGTTATATAAAAACCGTTAGAGCTATGTGAAAAATTCTTAAGCTATAAAATGGGATCTAAAAATACCCTAAACATGTTGATAGATATACCCTCGAAATTTGGTTCTGCTTCCCATCTTCTGGTTTGTTACCCTGGTAAAAAAAAAGAAGTTATTTGTTTTTTTATGAAACTATGTTTTCAGACAAAATCAAAAGGAATTGATTGAATTTTTAAGGGTATTGAAGTAATTGGCGGTGAATCTTACATACAACTACTGATTTATTAACTTTGGTCTTAGTATATGTTTGCCCACTCCAGTTTTTGTTCAACAAACGATTTTAAACAAAATTTTACTAAAAAAGAAAATGTGTTTATATAAAATTTGTACAGCAATGGCTTTCAACAAACGCATGCATGATTTATTCTATTTCTCTTAATTAAAGTAAAAGATACTGCTGTGGCTCGTTTGATCAATCTTTCGTTAAAACTGAACGCTAGTTTCTACCGAAACCTTTTGTCGTTATTAAAATGTGGTGTTTGCTATTTTCTTGCTCTGTTGCATTTTACTTCAACAATAGCTGCATAATTAAAATTTATGCTAATTAATCAGGATGGTGCCAAGTATTGTACTATTTAGTTAAGGTTAAATATTGCCGTACATTAAGGGATTTTTTCTAGCTACCAACATTCACTTTTTTGGACAGGTTTCATTGCTTTCATTTTCACGCTTCAATTATTTACTACTTGAATTCACTACTTGTCTAAAAAATTCTTCGCTAGGGGTTTAAGAGTAGACTCATTCTTTTAGAATTTAAAAATTAAATCCTTTTAAAAGGCCTGCTAAGGTGATAACTCAATTTCGATAAATTTTGAGCTACCTAGTTAGACTTATTCAAGGCGTCGCATTATAAGTTCGTTAGGTTCGCTCTCAGCATTATAATATCTTATTCTCAATACCATTATTTCAATTAGGCCCGATAGGGTTAATTAAAGTTAGCTTATAATTTATAACGTACTATGTACTTATTCTGTTGCTAGGCTGCACAAATAACCCTAAAAATGTTTCACTTTACTTATTTTTCCAATAATGCGCATGTCTATCTAGCTATCACGTTTAATTCGCAATCTACTTAATGTTAAAAAAAAGAAATTTCAACTTTAAAAATATAACTTATCGTGTGGATACTATGGTAATCTAAGATTAAAAAAACAAAAAATTGTTGTTGTAGGTTATTTATACGATTTATAATCACCGACATTTTTAACTTAAGCTTCTTGAGTCAATCAATAAAACGAAACATAGAGTAAATTGAATTATAAATTATTTAACGATTAAACATTTATGTCGTCAATTTTTATGTTATTTACATGTAAACCGTTATTAGGTAGATTTCAAAGAAAAATGTACCAACCTATTTTTTTTCATAAAACTAATAAGGCCGAAAATCATAAACACCTGCAGTTAATTTTAACTTACTTGATACCTTAAAATGGTTTTACAAGTTCAAAGTCAAAAAGTTTAACTATAAAAGCATTGATCAAAGTGAAACTGATAGATTATGCAAAAATCATTAAATTTTGCATTTAAATAAACATTTACTATTTTAACCCATCCGCATAGAGATCAGTTTTTGTTAATTTTTAGTTTCTGTTGATTTTTGATCTACGGATGTGACCAACCATTCCAGTTCGTGCTACTGGTATATGAGTTTTTTTTCTAATAAAAAGTGTTGTGTAGTAGAAATTAAAAAATGTGTCACAACAACACTAAGATACCTTTTAATACCTAGGTCCTACAACAACATGCATTCTGAGGTAATGGGTCCACCATTTTAAATGTTTTAAACGCTTTTTTTAAATGTTTGTGGATTGAAGATACTCGAGACTAGTTATACAGGCAACGCATTCGATGTTGTAGGGAATCAAGATTTAATGTTAAATTTCAATCACCAACAATTCGCACGCTTTTGAACAGAGTCCAAAAGAGCAAGGATGGTTACAAAGGCAGCGCCCCAAACTTGACAAGAATACTCTATGCAGGGACGAATATGGGACTTGTAAATGTGAGTAATTGCGATACAGAGTAAAATATTTTTTACATCTATTTAGGAGGCCGAGTTTTCTTGACGCACTCTTTGTCATGGCCATTATGTGATCGTTCCAGAGTAAGTCATTGGAAATTGTGACTCCGAATAAACGAATGCTTTCACATTTGTCTATTTGGTCGTCACACATATTAATTGAAATACCGTTGGGAAACTCGGTCTTTGATCTAGTAACATTCAATAGCTGTGTTTTGGTTGAATTAAAGTTGACCAAAATTTTGACAAATCAATCGGTGACTTTTTCTAGGTCCTCGTTTACATTTATGGCAGCATCTTTCCCAGCGGGATTTATTCGATCATGCATTTCACTCTTGGAGGATAGGGGGACAAATTACTTGCGTAGTGTACTATCATCCGCAAAACTATTTATTGGATTGCTGGTGATTTTCAACAATTCGTTGATATAGATTAAAAATAAAGTGGGAGATGAAACTGAGCTTAGGGGTACACCAGCGTTAATTAAATACCGAGCTGTATCGGTTGGGCAGAAAATTTTGATTCAAATTCACGACTGTGAGATGAAAACCATACGCAATGAGCTTGTTGATCAAGTTGGAATGCCAGATTCGATGAAATGTGCCTTTGAGATGTCTAATGCGATAGCGTACGTTTCACCAGCTGTATCAAGTATGCTATTCCAAAGATGTGAAAAGTTCAATAGCTAGATTGTAGTTATTTTGTTTCTAAAACTGTTTTGGCTATCAGATATCAAACGGTTGTCTTCCAAAAATTTGGATATATGTCAATTAATATAGTGCTCGTATATTTTAGACAGGACTGGGAGTAAGGCTATTGGTCTATTCTGTGAAATATCACATTTCATTCCTTTTTTTGGGACAGGCTAGATATTGGTCAAATAAAAAATAGCTGATTTATAGGATTTATAGAATATTTTGGTGAGAGTTGGTGCAAGTTCTTTTGAAAATGTTTTTAGAATAATCGGAGGAATGTTGTCCAGACCAGAAACTTTGTTGTTGTTAAACCCCCTTAAAAGTTTTTCGGGTTCAATTTTGGGTTTGAAATGTAACTGTTTCAAATTAACTCCCGAAGACTGGATTTGGGGCATTTCCTTAGGTGTTTCTAAAACTGTCGAATTTGAAACAAAGCGTTCCGCGAACAATGTAGCTTTCCTTGCAGGGTCAGTAACGATTGAGTCACCACCAATGACAGGAGAAGTAGAAGATTTAGTACCAGAATTTAAAGAATTAATGGCAGTGTAAAACCTTTTGTCAGAAATTGACAGACTCAATAGTTTTGCCGCTCTCGCTTTGTCAATCTCTACTTTTTCGTTTTCAATTATCTGGTTTGATATTTTGTTGGCCTTTAAATATTGGTTATGATTAACAGATTTCTTTTTATGAATCAAATATTAAATGATCTACGTTTGTTTCTAAGAGCCAGTTTGGCTGCCTTCGAAAACAAATATTTTTATTGGGGTTTCATTATTGAAAAAGAATTGAATGGTTTCAGTAAAGTTTTGAGCAGAAACATTTACTTCGTCAAAAACAATGACGATCGAAAGGGAAACCTTGAAAAAAAACTTGAGACCATTTTTGAAAAGTAAAATATTTTACGGGATTTGGGGACTCTAGTTTTTATTAAATCAGTTCTGATAATTGATAATGGTCAGAATTTCCAATACCAAACTTTACGTCGACACTCGTAATATCTGGCATAGATGTGAGATAGAGGTCTAGGAGAAAATTTTATCACCGCCATTACGAAAAGCGAAAGTTGGGCTTTTTACAATCTGCGTCAGGTCGTGCGATGCGGCAAATATTTCTGCTTGTTTTCCATTGTTGTCGTCGTCGTTCGTTTGGGAAAATTCTAACCACGATTTGTTGTGGTCGTTGAAGTCACCGGTAACGATAACCTCACAATTTTGGAAATTGTGCTCTAATTTCTTCCACAACATTAGTCTAGAGATTAAAAAAATTGGGATTATATTTGCTTGGGAACCCGTATAAAACTATTGTGAAAAAAGAAATTTCAGGTGGACAAACATTTAATAAAAAACAAATTCAGTAATAAAACTATTTTTGTGTAATTTTAATATTTTATTAATAAAATAATATTGTTGATAAAATGCTGTCATGTGAAATAATTTTTTTATCAGTCTTTTATTAAGACATGTTTCGATAATTTTTAAATTATCATCATCAGTGTATTAAAATTAATGAGACGGCTTTAAAGTAATATAAAGTTTTTTTTAAAGTAATATAATTATGCTAATTATATTACTTTAAAAAAACAATGTGAATAAATCAACCCTAATACCTTAATACAAGGATATCAAACTTTTACATAAATGCTCGAAGGGTAAGCTTATGGACGTATACGAGGAGTTCGAAATATATAAAGCTTACAAAGGAAACAATGATACATTACTTAACGACAAATTAACAATAAAAGAAAATCTATTGTATGAAACAGTTTTCCAAAGACACAGGTAATCAATACCACCGAAGACGCAAACATCGAAAATATATAGCAATCAAATCACCATCACCAATGAAATCTATATATTAGTTAATTAAAAGTTTTATTGTAGCAATTTATTATTAAGTTTTAAATTCATCCTAGATCCAAAATTTATTTTATGTTTTACTGATTTATTATAAGTCGTTTAGACCTTAGTTACCGAAATAATAATGACATTCTTAATTCCCAAGGGAGTTATAAGAGGGAGTTATGGATTCATAATAGACCTAGTTTTCATTATAAATTTTTGTTTTGTTTATTTATAAACAACATTATTTACATAAAGCCATAGAAACGAATAACAATACCCCAGCAATACAATTTGAAATGAAAAACAACTAACTTGATCAATTAAAATGAAAAATCATGCTATCAAAAACTTAATAAAAATAAATGTTTTATTTTTATAAATGTTTTAGGTAGTAAAACATAAAATTATTTATGTATCACGTGAATTATTAGATGTCAATTACCTTGTGAAACTCACTAACCCTCGGGCCAGAGGCCCTCGGGTAGTAAACGTTTCCCTCGGTAATTAACATCCTTATAATTCCCTTGATACCTAAATAACTATTATTTCATACTGATATCTAAAACGACATTTTTCGTATTATTTATGCTACAAAAAGTTGAACTTTAATGTCCTAGGACTTTATAAAATTTTATAAGGACCTAGGACGTTAAAGTTCAACTTTTTGTACCATAAACGTTGAACTTTAACGTCCTAGGACTTTATAAAATTTTATAATGTCCTAGGACGTTAAAGTTCAACTTTTTGAGCAAAATTTAAAACTCATTTCTTTTTATTTTAATAAATTTCCAGCATGAAATAAAATTTTGTATTTACCTCAAACGAAAAGTGTTTTTAAAGGTACTCACTAGTAATTTCGGCCTTGGCTAGACGCCTCGGCCGTAAACAACTAGCTCGTACTCTAAAGTTTCACTTTTCGTTCTAGATAAATAAATAACTATTATTATATAGACATAGACTATAACATTTATTCTAATTAGGAAAAGTACTTATATCATGTATTTTACTCTTATCAGTTGCATTTTATTATCAATTTTGTTTTGCTTTATTGTTTTATGTCATTGCATTAAGGTTGATTTATTCACATTTTTTTTAAAGTAATATACTTAGCATAATTCGTCTCATAAATTTTGATAAACTGATAATGATAATATAAAAAATATGGAGGGGTTGAAATCTCACAGCTCTGAGATATCAAGACTTCGGTCTGGGTTAAGGATTTTGATATAGTGTTCGGCAAAAAACTTGTATAAGGACATGGTTTTTAGTTTTGGGCAGCGATGTATATCAAACATAACTTTTTGTTAAAGTACATGTATTTTTTATCTCTGTTTAGATATGTATTACAAAACTAACTCGAAACATCAATACGTTGTCGGAAAATTATAACAGATCATAAATTAACATAATTTAGTAAAAAGATTATACAATCAGCAAACTACTCAAAAATCTCTCCATTTAGCGTTTCGAGAAAATATTTCAAAATCTAAAAATTCATATATCTTTCAAAACTCCAAAAATATTGTAAAAATTAAATAAAATCAAAAATAAAAACTTTTTTCAAACAAAATTCTAAAACTATTTTAAAAATTATTACAAAATCAAACATTAAAACTTTTTTCAAAAATTCTAAAAATATTGCAAAAATTATAACAAAATCAAAAATTGTAACTTTTACCAAAATTATAAAAATTATAATAAAATCAAAAATTTAAAATTTTTCAAAATTCTAAATATATTGCAAAAATTCTTACAAAATTAAAAATTGAAACTTTTTTCAAAATTCTAAATATATATATAAAATTCAAAAATTATTTTTTTTTCAAAATTCTAAAAATATTCCAAAATTCTTACAAAATCAAAAATTGAAACTTTTTTCAAAATTCTAAAAATATATATATAAAATTCCAAAATTTTTCCAAATTTCTAAAAATATTCCAAAAATTAGAATAAAATCAAATATTTAAACTTTTTCTAAATTCTAATAATATTCCAAACATTCTTTAAAATTCAAAAATTCGAACTTTTTCCGAAATTCTAAAAATATTGCAGAAATTATAACAATATCAAAAATTGAATCTTTTTCCAAAATTATAGAAATTATAATAAAATCAAAAATTTAAAATTTAAAGCTTTTTTAGAATCAGTAGGTCCTAAAACGTCGAGAAATGCGAAAAAAAGTGGGGGTAAGAATTTCACTTTTAGCTCATGAATGTAATACTTAGGTCTTTCAGACTGAAGTAATATCGAAACATGTCTTAATAAAAGACTGACAAAAAAATTATTTTACATGACTGCATTTAATAATAATATAATTTTATTAATAAAATATTAAAATTACACAAAAGTAGTTTTATTACTTAACTTGTTTTTTATTTAATTGTGAAGTTGGTGAGTTATTCACGAATACATAAGAAGGATATTATTAGTATCGAGTTAAGACGCAATAAAGATCACCAACAGGCCTTCGTCTACACGTGTTAATCTATATACAACTGGGGGTGAAAGGCGCCTAGAGGCTTAGTACTTTTCATGGTTTGATCCTACAAATCATATATTCGCTCCCAATCAAACAGTTAATTTAAGCGAACTTGAATCTGAAGAACGCGATATTGAATCCTTTAAACGTTTTAATTATTATTTTGAACCACCCAAAAACAAACCTAAAATTAATATAAATGTAAAGGATATTGTTGTAAATAAAAAAAATATTATATATTCGCCTGGATCTAATTGTGATGAAATTAATAAACAACATAATTTTATTGATCATCATCCTGGTGGTAGTCATTTAAAGACTGGGTTGAATGCTGTGAATTTTAATAATATCATTGGATGTGAATTAAAACAAAATTTAAATGATTAAAGAATATGAGTCCTCTCTAATGTGTACCCACCAGGGGGTGCTAATAAGGGAACACCTTCCTGCGACATGACAGCAGGTTTACGGTTTGTAATAGTAGGCTGGAACCCACTATAGCTCAGGTACCTCGGGTTTGTCAAGTCCCGTATCATGGTCTTATCAGACCATTGACCCCTGAGTTAACGTGAGATATGAAATACAACAGGCAAAACCAGTATGATATCAATAACCAATGTGATATCATAAGAGCGCTGGGGATTAACTCGATTAAGCTAACAGTAGCATCCTTAATACTAGCTAGGGAGCATTCCGTCCTGAGCAGAAATGTTGTTGGGATTCAAATAGAACCCTGATCAAATTTGTCCTAGTTCAAATGGGGTGTAACGCTTTTGTCTAATCAGACCCTGATCAAGTACGCCATAAAAAAATAAATAAAGCAAACCCTAGTAAGCCATTTCGTATTGGGCCCTGATCAGATTACTCCAACTAGGGGTCAAACACGAAAAATCAAATTCGAGCCTGATGTATTCAAACAACCCTAAACGAGTAGTCTAATTTAGGCTCGGAACAGGTTCACATATGATTGTCCGAATAGAGCTTGCTCTTTCTTGCCCTGATCACGTCCTGACTGTATTCAGGCGTGATCAGAGCCAGAAAGAGGAAGGGGGGTTAATTGTTTCACGTTAGTCGAGGAATATGTCACAAAAGTGGATTATTGGCAACTAAAATTTATTGATTAGAATTTTTTAATTAGACTGTTAGACTAATTAGAACGCGGGACTTTTCTTCACAAGTCGGGACCATTCCACCGAATCATTTATAGCTCGGAAATATTTAAATAAAAAAATAATGTAACTGTTGAAAGTGCTGTTTTGCATTTTTCTAGCAACTATTTTCCATTATTTAAAAATATACTCTTTTCTGTTTATTTTTAATTTTTTATTTTATTAATAATAATATGAATAATAATTGAATTAGTTCAAATTGTTACTATAAGGAAGTTTATATTATTATTAATAAAATAAAAAATTAAAAATAAACAGTAAAAAGTATATTTTTAAATTTTGCATTTTAATTCAAAAAGTGACAAAAGCACACAGTGAATAATATGGAAAACAATAATAACACATATAGTAACTATTTTCCATTCCTATTGGTAAAACAATCTGCAGTCCTCAGCTTATTTTTTACCCTATGTCTAGGTCGACTGTGGCACATTTGATGGATCTCAAGTATTTGGGAACAACTTCGATGACATTATTTCAAGCATAGTTACTCTGGTATGGGAACAATAAAATCTTACGTATTTATAAGACAAAAGCCACGAATGGTAAACTTCGGGATCCACACTGCCATTGCTGACTGAACGAGAAACTTTGCTCCGAATTTTTTAACACAAATCGAGGTTTTCAAATCTGATAGAAACTGTACTGCTCATAACGAATTGAACTGAGTGCTTTTTGGCCCAGACAAAATAGCCTTAGTGAATGTTTCATGTTTCTAAGGTAAACGAATGTTTTATTGTAAATTGAATTATATACTACGCTGGAATTAGTTCTGAACTCTTTAAATTTACCTTCGGAAACTTTCTATATTTTCTGGATACTGTACACAGATAGAAATCTAGGTTTTTTTATGCTTAATAGGTTATATTCCATGCTTAAATTACGTTACTTTTCAACCGTGAATAAGCCAGGTGTATTATATACTTATAAGGAAAACTTGTTCAAAAAATCACTAAGGAAATTATTATGAATATTATTCATAGAATTTTATCAGTATCAGGTACGTAGCATGACCAATTATGAACAGAGAAATAACTTTGTTGTAAAAATTTTGTATGCTTATTAGAGAACAAAATATAACTATTTCTCATAAAATAATATGCCCCTAATTCATAAATTTATGGCGCTTAGCAATAATAAATTATCTAAACCTAGGCATTTTTATTCCCTAGCATTTAAATTTTGATGAAGTGTCGAGATTCCGAAAATCTCGTGGTTATGATTTGTCGTAACTGTCATAAGTTATATTATAATCATATACTAAAGCTTATGTTCATATTATATATTTTCATATTTATCTATCATATTTAAATATCACAAAGTTTGTATATATACAACTCACATTTCACAAAAATGTCTAGTGAATTATAAATATTTTTTTTGTCTATTATTTTTTAATTATATTTACGGTCGAAAAACTAATAGTAAAATTCCGTACTAATAAAGAATATTCCATGCCTACAAATCATATAAAATAACTAGAAAAAAAATTATTTTTTGGTGATGATATATTGTATACCTTACTATTCATAAAATTGTATGCTTTCTAGATCTATTCCACGCACATTTTGATATATAAAATGATTATTATGCATGAAAATTATTATTTTGTTATTCATAAATTTGTGACTAGTAATCACAGTTTCGTTTCTTATAACATTTCATGCCAGAGTTTTATATTCCACGACTAAATATTCATAAAAATATATGCCGTAAAGTTATGGATATTGCGATAATATTATAAAAAGTGCTTATCAGGAATAAATATATACAATACAATAAATACAATATATATAAATATATACAATACATGGATAAATAAATACAATACAATAAATACAAAACATATACAAAAAGTCCGAGCGGCAGGATCTCCACTAGAAAAAGGTAGATTTCGAGATCAGACAGTTTTGTGTAGAAGTAGAATCTGATGTATCAGATTAGTTTAAACAAAACAAACTAATTACAAACAGATATCGAACATATTTTAAAAGAAAATTAGCTACATATAAGCAAAACTACATCTGTCCAATTTTGCAACAAACAAATATCAGATCTACCACAAAACATATGTGTGACAATTTATGACACTATATGAAAAACAAACGCCAACCTACTCTATATCATATGTCGTGCAACTACTGCAAAATATCAAAACAGTTTATTTCTATGAAAAAAAAGTTTTTTTCTTCTATTCAAATCTTTTTTTTTTTTTTTCATTGACTGTTATAAGGTTTTTGCAAATTGTTTTCTTATGGCTTGTTGCAAACTTTTTTGTTGAAGCCGACGAGTCAAGAATCTCTAACTGCAGAGGTTTATGTTTATAAGAAACGGATTAAAATGTGTCCACAAATTCTAAATTTATGAAGTTTTTAAAAAATATTAGTATCCAAACGGTTGTTATAACGGATTTAAAAACCATTTTGTTTTCTAATATAAAGCTTCTAGTTTTTTAACCATGTGTTAATTTTAGCTGATTTACGAGTTTGTTCAAGATATTTATAAAACATACATTTTTAAGAAAGGGTTTTTAATCTGGCTTTACAAATGCGACCGTGAGAGTGCCAGTTGTTTCAAACGCATTTTGTGTTTTAAAAGCTTTTTTGTCGGAGCCGCTCACTCAGAAACTTCCAACTGCAGAGGTCTATTTTTTGAAAGAAATCGATAAACAAGATTTCAAAGATTTTAAAATTGTGAAGTTTTTAAAAATATTAGTATTTAAACGGCCGTTATAACGGATCTAAAAAACAGACTTTTTTTCTAGTATAAAGCCTTTAGTTTCTTAACCATGTGTTGGATGTGGCTGATTTACAAACTTGTCCAAGATATTTATAAAACACACATTTTTAAAAAAAGATTTTTGATCTGGCCTTACAAATGCGACCATGAAAGTGCCGGTTGTTTAAATAATCTTTTTTTTTGCAAACTTTTTTGTTGGAGCCGCTCACTCAGGAACCTCTAACTGCAGAATTTTATTTTTAGTGTAAATTGATAAAAAGATTCCAAAGATTTTAAACTTGCTAATTTTTTTAAAATATTGGTATCCAAACGGCCATTATATTGTTTTAAAAAATCAATTTTTTTTAGAAAAAAGGCTCTAGTTGCTTAATCACGTGTCGGATTTTGCTGATTCACGAACTCGTCCAAGATATTAATAGAACACACATGTACAGAAAAGTTTTTTGACCTACCTCAACAAATGCGACCATGAGAGTGCCGGTCGTTTTCGATATATCCCATATCGTTTATATATATATATATATATATATATATATATATATATATATATATATATATATATATATATATAAATATATATATATATATATATATATATATATATATATATATATATATATATATATATATATATATATATATATATATATATATATATATATATATATATATATATATATATATATATATATATATATATATATATATATATATATATATATATATATATATATATATATATATATATATATATATATATGTATATATATATATATATATATATATATATATATATATATATATATATATATATATATATATATATATATATATATATATACTAGCGCGACCCGGCGTGCTTTGCTACACCTATAAATAAAGTTTGTGTGTATACATTTTGTTGACGTAGTAGCAATAATTTCAAAGAGTAGTAATGAGAAATGATTTTCTATTTTTTTTTTTTAATATGAATGTAAAAGGATCAGCACTCTAGTTGATCAGCAAAATATAAAAAATTAGTATTATGTATATATAAAACAAAGGATATATTAAAATACGCGATCAAATAAGTTTTCTGGTGTGTAAGGTTTCAGGTGTGTCTCTATATTGAACAATGTTCACAGTGTTCATGCTCAAAAATGTTCACAGTGTTCATGCCGTTTAATATACGCTTTCTTTACTGGTAGGTTATTAAAAAAGTTACAAAAAAAATTGTAATCGTGATGTCATTCAATGGTCAGCAAGGGCAGTTAGAATAGTGACAATACATTCGATGAAGGTGAATACAAACACATTTACAAATTTTAAACATACACACATTAATTTTTACTAGGAAGGCCCGGCGTGCTTCGCTACGCTTATAAATAAAGTTTTTGCGTAGACATTTTGTTGACGTAGAAGCAATGATTTCAAAAAGTGGTAATGAGAAATGCTAGCATATTATTTTTAATTTTTCTTTTTAAATATATGAATGAAAAATAATCAGAACTCTAGCTGATCAGTTCGGATATATGAAAAATTAGCGATCAAATAAGTTTTCAAGTAAGCTTATTTTATCTCTAACTTATTTGATCGCTAATTTTTCATATATCCGAACTGATCAGCTAGAGTTCTGATTATTTTTCATTCATATATTTAAAAAGAAAAATTAAAAATTATATGCTAGCATTTCTCGTTACCACTTTTTGAAATCATTGCTTCTACGTCAACAAAATGTCTACGCAAAAACTTTATTTGTAAGCGTAGCGAAGCACGCCGGGCCTTCCTAGTTAATTTTAAAGCATGAATAGAACACATTGAAATTTCATCTATAATAATGATTGATGCATTATTAATATATGTGCCATGTACACTGTTTGGAGTTATATTTGGCATTGAATTCTCTAATAATGGAATTGGTAATTTGAAAACATTATGCAAAGTTCGCCCCCCAATCAAAAGAGTTGATGCAATACCACTGAAGGCAGTTACAATACACGAAAGATTTAGTGAATTAAATTTATGAATGATTGCCGTTTGAACAAAAGTTTTGCCACAACCTGCATGAGCTGTCAAGAAAAAAAGCTAAAGCATTCGGAGGAACATTCAAACCACAGATAAATGCAAATAATTGACGAAACTGTTTTGGTGATTGAATTTCTGAAGCTTCAAGTAAACATTCACGCTATTCATTATCATTTGTTGCAATACCTCGAGCTTCACATGCTGCAACAAAAGTAGGGTAGGGTACACCTTCATACATACGTAGATCAAAAAAAGATTTTGGACCACGAACATGCAACAGAAGTAAACGCATATGAAACAATTCTATATCTTTTGGAGTAACCATATATAATCGAGCAACAACTTTATCAGCCCCACGTTGTCTTCTTTTCCACGATTTACTTTGGTCATACCAAACATAATTAATTCTGTATACAAAAACTCATTAGCTAAATTATCAATGGAATTCAAATGGAAAAATGCTAACAATTTTGTTCTTGATACATTTGCGACTGTGCCAGCCACATTACCATTCCTGATATAAACATTTTGTCTATTAGGCAAATGACAATCAAGTCGAATAATTGTATGAGATTGAAAATGCATTGGAAATTCAAATGTGCGCCAAGCAGCTTCAGTCGAACCAACATACCGTCCATTCAAAAAATCTTGAATTTCATTTCCCACAATCGCATCATCATTATTCACTGCATTCTCTCCATTCACTCTCAATTCAACATTGGCAGAATCGTACTCTTTATATACATACTTGTAAACATATTTCACACTTTTAACAGTCGTACATATTTCCACGTTAATATGACAATTGAATTTTGCAAGAAGATAAATATTATACGGAACAACATATCTATTATCAAGAGATGCACCACGTACATCAACACTCATACCATTATCACGTCGACGGTACAAAGGATAACCATTCACATATTCTTTAATATTTTCAGAAAAAGGTTTTGGAAAATTATTACTACATTTACCACTCTCATACAAACAGAATTGGGATTTAGAGCACCACATGGTTCATGCATCATATGACGTTTCACATATTCATGTAATTTAGGAAAAAGAATCGGATCAGGGATTTAAGTACATACAAATTTATTAATCATTTCATTTCCATCAATTCTATCTTCATCTGACAAATTTAACAAAATTCATCATTTTTAAAAATAGCAACCACATCAGTTTGAACAGCATCATTAAAACGACGAATATCACATTCTCTGTTAACTTTTATAACCATTGACACATCAGCAGTAACATTCTCAGGTCTTTCACAAAATTCATGCATTGATTTAAAAGAACGAACAAAAGGATTCACACGATCTAACTCAAAACCTATCTTACGCATAAGAAAAAATTCGAAATGAAATTTAAAACATAGAAAAACAATATGTACGTTTATTCACATTCAAAGAAATAAATATACTAACAGCTGAGAAAAAATTAAATATAAAAAAGAATAACAAAATAAAGTTTTAAGTTTCGTTTTTGTTGTTCGTTGTTCGATAGCAAATATATTTTTATATGTATGTAAACTTATAATGCATATGTATAGAAAAAGTTTTCCGTATATAATAACTTTTTTATTTATGATCCGATTTGTTTGAATCCGGATCCCAATATAGGTTACACTAATATCAGTTAGCTGTGAAAATTTGAATTGAATCCATCTGCGAATAAAAAAGCCTTATGCTCCACAAAGTTTTAATCTAGCGTATTAATATATAAAAAGAAGATAAATAGAAGATAATGATGCAAAAAGAATTAAAATTTTATTTTGGAGTTTTGTATTAAATTTCTTGGCAGTACTACGTGTGAATTCATAGGATGAGAAATATTTCTATTTAGTCAACATTCTGAGTCTTGTAGTCATTATTGATTGTTGCAAATCAATGCGAAACTAATATCTAACACACGGTCAATATATTGCCATATATAGACAACATTATGGGAATATTAATTTTTTGGAGTTTTGTGAGTGATTAAGCTTAAAGTAACTGTTGAAAGTAATATTCCCGACAATAAGTAATTATTGTCGGGTCGGGATTGAACTTATACTTATCAGAGACATCATTCCGACAGACGTTGTCCTGCATAATATTTCAAGCGATTAGGATATTAAACAAACTATGAAATGAAAGACAAATAATATAATAATTTCATTTATTCTTTATTTTGAAATAACATCAATTTTTCTAAAAACAATTCGTTATAATCAATATTGTTTTTTTAATTTTATCTTAATGCAAGTTGATGAACAATATTGTTAGTCAATTCCTGAGGAGTATAAATGAATAAATTTGATGGTTTTCCAACGCGAGAACACGCCACATATAATTGGCCATGTCAAAAAAGACCGGATTTTCTAGATCCAACCCACAAATCGACATTGTTTGACCTTTTGGCTTATTAATAGTCATGGCAAACTCCAAGCGAATTGGAAATTGCAGACGTCTGAATGGAATGGGTCAGTCTGAAGGGATCATTTGGATTCGTGGCAGAAGAACAACTCCACCTTCAAATTAGCCGTTCAAAATTGTAGCTTCAAGAACATTGCCCAAAGTTTTTTTTATGACTAATCTTGTAGCGTTGCATAGCTTAGGTGGATTTAAATTCCGAAGCAAAATTATTGGTATTTATAAGTATTTATTAGTATTTATAAATTTATTAGTATTTATAAATCAGCCCGGCAGAGGCGCTGCAGTCGGTATTGTCACTGAACTCCTCCTAAACGGCTGGACCGAAAATAACTTCGTCTATTACTATACATTAATATTCATAACCTTGAGATTCAATCGTCATTTAAAAATCGTAGAACCATTACTATGTATTGATTTTAGAGATGGAGCCTAGTTTTGGCAAAATCTTTCCATTAAAATTTACCCCAGGCTTGCAAGTTACGCCGTTCCCAAGATAATAGTTTTTCAGATAAAAATTCCCAAAATTGGTTAAAATTTTGAATTTTAAACAAAACAGACCGTAACGGGATAAATTGAACAAAAAAAAACTCAGAGACGAACTATAAAGAATTATTTATTATATTTTTACAATACAAAAAAAGGACTCTATGATGAATCGAAGGTACTTACATATTTTTGTTTTATCTATCGCACATTTGGAATATGAGTGTGGTAGTAATAAATAGAAAAATTATTTTAAATACTTGTTATAGTATGATATATGAATGGAAATATTTATGCATTCATTGTAGTATATTTTGTTTTAGGTTTAAGAAAAAATTAATGAATGAAGTTTTTTAAATTTACAAATAAAGGATATGTATTTGTAATTTGTAAAGATATGTATTTTGATTTATGGTTTGAATGAAAATATCATAGACATTTGACTCTTGATTTAATAAAAAACGCTTGATACTTTTCATATCATTTCATCCATGATTATTGTTTGAGGTATTATGGTATTGAAACTGCAGAAGTGTTATGAGATAATTAAATCTGTAAGGATTGTAATGTAACAGAACATAGAATCATAAAAAAAGTGTAACAATCAATATATTTTGAAATATGTATAATAAAAACTAATCATACATTTGTAAGGTTTATTTTTAAAGCTTTATCTAATTTTAAATAGCTTTCTGTAGAAGCCTTTCAAACTGTTAGTTTAGATAAAATATGTTGTAGGTGAATGACTATAAGTCAAGCGAAAATCAGTGGAGCTGATATGGAAAATACATGTTCGTACAAATAAATCGTTTAAATTTTCTTAGCTCATTTACGTATATTCTTAATCTTAAAATAATCAAAAATATACAATGTTAATAACAAGAACCAATAAATATTAACCAATAAAAATTTCAACTTTACTTTGTTTTTACTTTCTATTACATCTCATCAAGTCAATTTTTATAACAAATACGAAGCGGTAGGGATCAGAAACCATAATGTTGTTATCAAGATAACAACATTATAACATATTATATTGAATCAAAAATATCACTTGATATTTCTATAATTTATTCAATAAAATTAAAATTATATATCTTAATTGAAAATCCAAAAGGTATTTTCAATTTGAGTTTTGCAAATTGTATAATTGCAAACAATTTTTGCAAATTGTATGTGTCATTGTACCATAAAGGCACAAAAAGATCAACATATAAAGTTTTTCGATATCATGGAGCTCTGAAAAATTATTATTAATTTTATTTATCTATCAAACGAAGCCTCTTATAATTTTTCAGAAATATTAAAAGACTTATAGAATGAAATAAAATGTTTTAAGTATCAAAACGTAAAAACTGAATTTTTAGAAAACATTCCCAAGGGAAGTAAACCCAGTGGTGTATGACAAATGTCCTCAAATATAAGTGGTTCTATGGATGATTGATTCCCATAGTTTAGTTGATACTGTGATGATGAATCCAATTGAGTTGCGTCAATGAGGCGTAATTAAATTTAATGACAGGACGACCTTGAAGAAATGACATTATCGTTGATAAGCCAACAATTACTAATTCAGAATTCAAAGAAAATATTCTAGAGACTCTACAGCAGCTATTCGTAGATCTGGGAATTGTCTGGTAATTGCATTAAAATGTGCTGCAGCCATAGCGCAAGTGTCGACAAAACCTCCTTCAACTAATCAACTAATTGTAATGTTCCATTTCCAGCATTTCTAACGCACTCAGCTTTTATTTGCTTTTTTATTGGAAGTTCACTCTTTTCTTCTACGCTAAATGACATATCGTTTTTATAAAAAGTTGATTAGATTCATGAGTTATGAAATAAATTTGCCAACAGGCAAATCAATGAAATATACCATACATATATGGACCACCCTCTATTTAATAAATAAAATATTTGTTCTTACATGGCGTTGTTTTTTTTAAATTTTATTTCATATATTTAATTCATTGCAGATAGATAAATAAAACAATTAAATTAATCATAAAAACAAAAGAGAAGATTATGTGTGACATGTGGCTTGTGACATGCCAAAACCACAAGAAAAGTACATGAAAATCAAGATGGTGACCTGCAATATTTAATTAAAGGCGCATTCACCATTTCGATCGTTCGGTCGATCGCCACAATTTACATTGTTCCGTTCATCGCAACTGTGCATCTTAACAATCACACAATTTGTTTGGAGTAAGAGTTTTCTAAATCGAATGCTGACTAACGTACACCAATTTATGGTTTTTTATCCTAGTCGAGAAAAGTGAAAAAGAGCTCGGGTCCGAAAAGTTTTCTGTTTGCTTAAATTTAATAAAATTTAATAGTTCGATCCTACCGAGCCAAAATAACGAGATGCCTAAAATATTGAGTGAATTATCATGAAAAAAATAGTGAAATAAAACGGAAAAAACACTTTTAAAAGTAAAAAATTGCACGACCTTAATATTATGCACAAAACTTATTAGCAGCTTGCTTGGTAATTAAAAATTAATTAAATCAAAACAAATTTTTTGATCCAAATAGTCAAAAACATTATAACATATATTGAATTTGAAACATTTGTTTTAATAAACAAAACCTGAATAATTCTTTTTTAATAAAAAATCAACTAAGTATGTATTGAAAAATAAATAATTTAAGAAACATAATAAATATAAATATCAATGCAAAAAAATAATATAAGAATAAACGTTAAAAAATCATATCTAACTATTTATTTCATTTCTTCACAAATAACTGAAATCAATTGGTTCACGACCGAATTTATTAATCTCAATCATTACTTTATCCCATAAACTGTTTTATGAATATATGTTTATGAATTAAATTAATAATAAAACAAAACTGTAAATATATGTATATATGTATATATATATGATAAAAGACAATTTTCTTTGGTTTTTGGCCCGTTGTTATTATTATTATTTTACGTTTCGGCGAATTACCACGCCATTTTCAAAAATCTGCAAAAATGTACAATACAATGTCACTAATTTTCTTTAAGTTTACAAAACAAAATAATTACCCTTCTTTCTAATCTATAAACAATTTTTCACAGAAACTATATCAAACTAAAATTAACTATGGTCATTTCAATAAAATAATAAATTAATTTAAAACAAATTAAAAAAATAAATAAAATTAAAAAACAATGCAAATTACATATTCTGAACAGCACAAAACTTATTACACAGAAAAAGGAATTTTGACCTTGTCAATAAAATGATTAATTAATTTAAAACAAATTAAGTAACAATTAAAAAAAACAAAAAACAAACAAACTTTTTTCTGTGCGCCTAATCCATAACTTTTATTTTATATGAGGTTATCATATATTTTTTGGAGATATTCCGTGTCTTTTTGGATGTTGATGGATTTTTTTGTTTTCTGACTCTCCTTTATCAATATCATTTCCATGATTCGGCGCTTATGGTAGCTTGGTTCTTTTGCGAGTACTCTCACGTTTTCTTTTAGACTAATCTTGTGTTTGGTGTTTCTGAGATGTGAAGATAATGCACTTTTACTAAAATTTGGATCGTTGTTATTTGCTCCATTGATGTGTTCATTAATTCTTTTTCTCAGGTACTGATTTGTATTGCCCACATATTCGGAAAGACATGAGCAAGTGACTTTATACACTAGATTAGACTGTTGGTCCAGCGGTACTTTATCTTTCAGATTTGAAAAAAGTGAGTCCAGAGAGATATTTGATCTTCCTACCGTTTTTACATTGTATCGTGCTAACAATGCCCTAACTTTTTCGAAGAGATTTTTAATGTAAGGTATGGATAGGTATTTTTCATCTGGTACTCTAACTCTTCTATTTTCTTGGCCATGCAGGTGATTAAAGATGTTACCTCTGATGGTTTTCTCAACTAGGGGTCTTGGGTATCCATTTGTTATCAGCGTCGTCTCTAACAGCTTAAAATTTTCTTTATGAAAACGATGGTCAGATAATTTGAGTATTTTGTCACAGAGGATCTTGATGGTGTTAATTTTGTAGTTGTGAGGCAACCAAGACTTATAATTTAAATATCGTCCGGACCAGGTGTCCTTATGATACCAGTTTGTAGATAATGTTCCGTCCGAGTTTCTTATCACTTTCGTATCTAAGAAAGAAAGACAGCCATTCTCCTCAAGTTCTATTGTGAATTTAATGTGTTGTTCAAAATCATTAAACGTTTTTAAGAAGTTATCAACTTCTTCTGCTGGAACTGCAGTGAAAATGTCGTCTACGTAACGATAGAAGAAAGGTATATTAAATTTAAACGAAGAAAGTACCGAAGTTTCAATAAATTCCATGACTGTGTTAGCTATATCTGGACTAATCGGCGATCCCATCGGAGAGCCAAACTTCTGGCGGTACACTTTTCTGTTAAATGTAAAAATACAATTTTCTAGAACCAATTGTAGAGCTTCCATAAACTGAGTTTTGAGGAGCTTGGTTTTCGATCTTTTCTTAATTTCCATCCAGTTCTTATTGACCAGCTTCATCACGAGTTTACTATCTACATTAGTAAATAGTGATGTTACATCGAGTGATAGTAAAACATAACCTGGCGGTAAAACAATGTCTTTGATTTTTTCGATAAATTCTTCAGAATTTTTCAGAAAGGAAAATGTGTTGCCTACACTTGGTTTTAGAATATTGGAAAGAAAAGACGATAAATTATATGTTGGAGAACCAATAGAGCTTACGATTGGACGTAGAGGTGTATTTGGCTTGTGAATTTTTGGGAGTCCGTACATCTTTGAAACCACACAATTGTTTCTTCGTAGACGTAGTCCTTCCTCTTTTGTGATTCTTCCATCATTCTGCCAAGCTATTAGCATATCGTTGACCTTTTTTTGTAGGACCAATGTACCATCTGATCTTAATTTGTCGTATGTTTCACAGTCGTTAAGTTGCGCTTCCATTTTCGATATGTATTCCCGTTCGAACATAACTACAGAAACATTTCCCTTATCGGCTCGAGTTATTATGATATCCTTGTTGTCTTTAACGAATTGTTTTGCTTCTGCAATTTGAGTTGTTAATGTATGTTCTTCTTTGGTGAGATGTTTTCTTGGTTGGTTTTTACATAGATTTTTATAATTCGTTAAAATATTCACCAAATTATTTCTTATGTCGGTCTTGGAATCTTCTTCCATATCATACAGAAAGGTTTCTACATCGCAGATTATATTTGTAAAAGGAACAGCATTTGCAGGGGTTGGAGGGCTAAACTTTTCACCCAGACTTAAGATATATTTGACATTGTCAGGTATTACCTTGTCTGTGGTGTTAACAAGCCACTTGTTGGTATCGTTTGCTTCCGAAATTTCGATTGTATTTTGTTGTTCGCTTCTAATGATGTTCATCTTTCTGATATGGGTTTCCTTGGTTCTCTGAAAGACCGCTTCATATCGAATCTTGCATCTATTAATGAATTCGGTCTTCAATTCAGATGGTATATGTAGTTGTTCAACTATTCTGGTGTATTTTTCTAGATTTCTTTTATTTTCACGAATATTCTTAGTGGTTTCTGTTATTTCTTGACTAATAATAGAAAAAATGAATCTGTTTTGTAGTCTCAGGAAAACAGCTTCATTAATTTTTTGTACATTTTTTATTTTTCTATTGTTAGGAAAAACTTGTTGTGTCCTACAACGTAGCAGAAAGTGAAGCTTATTCACTAATTTTGCTTGTTGGATGTTTGAGTTCAATAATTTTTTCATGTGTAGTACCGTCGTGTCGCCAAAATCTCGTCCAATATATTGGAAGAAATTGTGGTTGTTGACATTCTGGGTTGTCTCCATTTTCACCACGGAGAATTATATTTTGTAAAAGAAATATATATATATATATATATATATATATATAT